>CM077149.1:8125201-8312487 GCA_039583875.1 Platanthera guangdongensis | reverse complement strand
TCAGTCCATGATGGAGGTTGGCCATTATTCCTGTAGTGAAACCGTTTTGGAATTACCCGCTCTGATACCACTTGTTGGATCTTGTAGCCAACCTTAGAGGGGGGGGTGAATAAGGTTCGACGACGCGTTGCTTGAAATTTAAGCGTTAATTTGTCCACAGAACCAGAGCATAGGAAACTACTGCAGAGCGTTGGGTAACCAATGTTCTGCGGTACGTTATTCACTCTTTTCTTGTACAAATTTTAGCTTGTGCGCACACACGTGACACTAGACATATCATTCACAAGTAAACATAAGAGGCAATGATATGAAGACAATATCTCATATGAATCATTTAGTCACACACAATGTTACACTTGTAATTAGGATTGATTTAAAACATGTTTACACACAATACATACAACATGGATCTCCATGACGCCGGAGGTCAGAGGCGGTGAATAAAACTCTTGGGTTTTCTATACCGACCCAAACCGGACCGGTTGGCTCTTCACTTTCTCCCCGAAAGGTCTTAGAGCCGCTCTTCACCTCCACACCCGGAAGGGTCTTAGAGCCGCTCTTCACTTTCTCCCCGAAAGGTCTTAGAGCCGCTCTTCACCTCCACAACCGGAAGGGTCTTAGAGCACCGCTAGATCCCCGATCTAGACGCCCCAAATCCCGGGATGATTTTCCAAGGAATCCAACCCGGATCCCGACGACCTTCCACCGGTCGATTTCCCTTACCACTTACAACAATAGAAGAAGAAAAAGATACAAAAAGAGATTACAAAATATATTCATTAAAGTTTAGGTTCTCCCTCTTGAGAAGTTCTCCGGACAGATCTACGCCGGTGCTCGTGGATCTTCGATGAAAAGCACCCGGTCACTAGACGTAGACGATGCGAAGCCTTGATCGCCGGAGTTCTTCGATCTCGAACGGGAGGAAAAGCCTTGCTTTTTCTTTGACGAAGACGAGTAGAACGGACGTAGGAAGACGGCCGAACTTAGTATTCCTGGAGCACTTCGTCAATAATCTCTGGAGGCTTAGGTCTTGAGGAAACGGCGCTGCTTTTATACGTCTTGGAGAAAATAGACTACCGCTTGCGATAACTCTATCGCCGGGCGTAGGTTCGCGCGTAACGCCTGCCAGCTGTCTCCACACGTCTCCCGAAACGGCAACTATAACTGCTCATTAAGGAAACTGCCGTTTCAAAAGAGCTATCGCCGGGCGGTAAAGGTTACCGCGCCCAGTCAGAGCGATAGCGCCATTTCGCCAGATAATTCTACCGCCTGCGATAAGACTATCGCCTGAGCGGTATGTACCATCGTCGACGATCGCCCCCTCGATGCACGTCGACGGATACCGCGCGGCGTTAGCGTCCTGTCTGTCCGGGCGGGTAGCTTTTGATTGTCGACGATCCTTCCTTAGCTGATAATGGGATGTCGACCATCGAACTGATATGCGTCGATGAGATGGTTTACCGCGCTGCGATAAGGTTATCGCCGGGCGGTAGTAACCTTTTGAAGCTCTTCTCCTTTCCTTTCACCTATCAGCCTGCACACTCTATCACACAACCAATCTCATCAAATACAAGCAGGGAGTTGATATTCTCAAACCTAAGGAGTGTGAAACCATGTTCAACAAACCAAAACGTTCAAAATTCAAAATGGCTATATTTATTGTTCTATATTTATTAGGCTATATTTATTATGTCATATTTATTGAGTCATATTTATTGAGTCATATTTTTTAGCTATATTTATTGAGACATAATTATTGAGCCATTTTTCTTATGTCATTTTCATTAGAAGATATTTAATAAGCCATATTTAATGATCCATGTTTATTACGCAAAATTTGTTGAGATTATTTATTGTGTCATATTTATTATGTATTATTTATTATAATATATTTATTAAATATTAAATGAGCCCGAACGGGTAAACATGATTGTCAATGGATAAATCATTTAGAGCTATATTTATTATTTTATATTTATTTTTCTATATTTATTATGTCATATTTATTTTGTCATATTTATTACGTCATATTTATTATGTCATATTTATTGAGTGTCAAACAAGCCCAAACAGGTAATCATGTTCACCAATAGATAAATCATTTCGAGCACTTTTAAATGAGATTTTTCGAGCTGAAAATGGACAACCAGAACAAAAATTATAATCATATTTATTGAGTCATATTTATTGCGCCATATTTCTTTTGCCTTATTTATTGAGCCATATTTATTGAGCTCTATTTATTTGTGTTATATTTATTGCACCATATTTATATAGCGTTAAACGAGCCCGAACGGGTAAACCTGTTTGCCAAAGATAGATTTATCTGAGCTTTTTTGGAATGCCTTTTTTAGGAAGAAAATGGACCAACAGATCAAAAATTATGGTTTTATTTATTGGGCTATATTTATTGCGCCATATTTATTGAATCATTATGATTGAGCCATATTTCAAGAGTCATATTTATTGAGACGTAATTATTGAATCATACTTCTTGAGACATTTTCATCGAGAGATATTTAATAAGCCAAATTTATAAAGCAATATTTTTTTCAACAAATTTATTGAGATATATTTATTGCCCCATATATTTTGAGTAGTATTTATTATAACATATTTATTGAGCATTGAACGAGCCAAAGTGGGTAAACCTGTTTGTCAATGGATAAATCATTTAGAGCATTTTTAATGGGCTTTTCGAGGATAAAAATAGACAAATGAATCCAAAGTTATGATCATATTTATTGAGTTATATTTAATGCCCCATATTTATTTTATCATATTTACTAAACCATATTTACTAAGTCATATTTATTGAGACTTAGTTATTGAGTCATATTTCTTGTGCCATATTTGTTGAGCAATATTTTTTAGCTATATTTATTAACGCATATTTATTACATCATATTTATTGTGTGACTTTTTATTGGGCCATATTTATTGCGCCTGCTTTTTTTGCCATATTAATTGCGCAATAAATGAGTCTGAATGGGTAAACCTGTTCGCCAATGGATAGAACTTTATGTGTTCTTATTAATTGTCTTTTTCGGGTCGATAACTGACAACTAGATCATTGACGTTTCCGGCCTTTTTAAGGCTTTTTCGGGCTGATAACGCCATATTTATTGTGTCATATTTATATAGTAATAAACAAGCCCAAACGGGTAAACATGTTCCCCGATGGATAGGTAATTTCGAGCTCTTTTGAATGAGTTTTTTCGGGCAAAAAACGGATAACCGGAACAAAAGTTATGGTCATATTTATTAAATCATATTTATTGTGCCATATTTCCTTAGCCATATTTCTTGAGCCATATTTACTGAGCCATATTTATTTGTGTCATATTAATTATGCCATACTTATATACCGTTAAATGAGCCTGAACGGGAAAATTCCTTTGCTAAATGATAAATTTATCCGAGCACTTTTCAATAGGCTTTCCGGGGCTGAAAATGGACCACCGGATAAAAAAATATGGCTATTTTTATTGTTCTATATTTATTGGGCTATATTTATTATGCCATATTTATTGAGTTATATTTATTGAGCCATATTTTTTGAACCATATTTATTGTGATATAATTATTGAGCCTTGTTTATGTGGCATTTTCATTAAAATATATTTAATAAGCCAAATTATTGGGCCAAATTTATTATGCCAAATTTATTGAGATATATTTATTGAGTCATATTTATTATGTAGTATTTATTATAACATATTTATTGAGTGTTGAATGAGCCCGAACGGGTAAACATGATTTTCATTGGATAAATCATTTAGAGCTATATTTATTTGACTATATTTATTATGCCATATTTATTTTGTCAATTTATTACGCCACATTTATTGTGACATATTTATTGAGGGTTTATTGAGCCTGTTTAAAGAGTCATATTTATTGAGACGTAATTATTGAATCATATTTCTTGAAGCACTTTCATCGAGAGATATTTAATAAGTCATATTTATTGAGCAATATTTTTTGCGCTAAATTTATTGAGATATATTTATTGCCACATTTTTATTATGTAGTATTTATTATAACATATTTATTGAGCGTTGAACGAGCCAGAGTGGATAAACCTGTTCGCCAATAGATAAATCATTCAGAGCACTTTTAATGGGCTTTTCGAGAATAAAAATAGATAGCTGAATGAAACCAAAGTTATGATCATTTTTATTGAGTCATATTTAATGCGGCATATTAATTTTATCATATTTACTAAACCATATTTACTAAGCCATATTTACTAAGCCATATTTTTTGAGCCATGTTTATTACGCCAAATTTATTGAGATATATTTATTGCTTCATATTTATTATAACATATTTATTGTTTGTTGAATGAGCCCGAACGTATAAACATGATTGTCATTGGATAAATCATTTAGAGATATATTTGCTGGGATATATTAATTATGCCATATTTATTTTGTCATATTTATTACGCCATATTTATTGTGTCATATTTATTTAGTCTCGAACAAACCCAAACAGGTAATCATGTTCACCAATAGATAAATCATTTCGAGCATTTTTAAATGGGCCTTTTCCGTCTAAAAATGGACCAACAGAACAAAAATTATGCTCATATTTATTATGTCATATTTATTGTGCCATATTTCCGTGGCCTCATTTATTGAGCCATATTTATTGAGCTATATTTATTTGTGTCATATTTATTGTCCCATATTTATATAGTGTTAAACTAGGCTGAATGGATAAACCTGTTTGCCAAAGAAAGATTTATCCGAAATTTTTTCAAATGTCTTTTTCCGGATTATAATATATTTAATGAGTGTTAAATGAGCCCGAGCGGGTAAACCTATTCCCCAATGGATAAATCATTCAGAGGTTTTTCGATGAGTTTTTTCGGGCTGAAAACGGACAATCAGAGAAGAACTTATTGTCATATTTATTGAATCAAATTTATTACAACATATTTCCTTGGTCATATTTATTGAGCCATATTTACTGAGTCATATTTATTTATGTCATATTAATTATGCCATATTTATATATCGCTAAATGAGCCTGAACTGGAATATCTATTTGCTAAATGATACGATTTATCCGAGTACTTTTCAATAGGCTTTCTGGGGCTGAAAATGTACAACCGGATCAAAAACTTTGGCTATATTTATTGTTCTATATTTATAGGGCTATATTTATTTTGCAAAATTTATTAAGTCATATTTATTGAGCCATATTTTCTCAGCCATATTTATTGTGATATAATTATTGAGCCTTGCCATATAAAATTATTGCTAAATTATGCCAAATTTATTACAAATTTATAATTATTGAGTCATATTTATTATGTAGTATATTTCATATTTATTGAGTGTTGTGAGCCCGAACGGGACATTTTCATTAAAATATATTTATTTGAAAATTCATATTTATTTTGTCAATTTATTACGCCCAAGACATGTTTAATATGTCAAATTTACTGAGATATATTTATTGCGTCAATTAATATGTAGTATTTATTATAATATATTTATTGATTTTTGAATGTTTACCCATATTTACAGCCAATTTCGGGTTTATTAAGCCATTGTTTATATAGTATTTATTATAACATATTTATTGATTGTTGAATGAGCCCGAACGTGTAAACATGATTGTCATTGAATAAATCATTTAGAGATACATTTATTGGGATATATTAATTATGCCATATTTATTTTGTCATATTTATTACGCCATATTTATTGTGTCATATTTATTGAGTGCCAAACAAGCCCAAACAGGTAATCATGTTCACCAATAGATAAATCATTTCGAAGCACTTTTAAATGGGACCTTTCTGGTCTAAAAATGGACCACCAGAACAAAAATTATGGTCATATTTATTGAAGTCATATTTATTGCGCCATATTTATATGGCCTTATTTATTGAGCCATATTTATTGAGCTATATTTATTTGTGTCATATTTATTGCCCCATATTTATATAGCATTAAACGAGGCCGAATGGGTAAACCTGTTTGACAAAGATAGATTTATCCGAAATTTTTTCAAATCTCTTTTTCTGGATTATAATATATTTAATGAGTGTTGAACGAGCCCGAGCGGGTAAACCTATTCCCCAATGGATAAATCATTCAGAAGTTTTTCGATGAGTTTTTTCGGGCTGAAAACGGACAATCGGAGAAGAACTTATTGTCATATTTATTGAATCAAATTTTATTACAACATATTTTCTTGGTCATATTTATTGAGCCATATTTACTGAGTCATATTTATTTATGTAATATTAATTGTGTCATATTTATATATCATTAAATGAGCATGAATGGGAAAGTCTATTTGCTAAATGATAGAATTTATCCGAGTACTTTTCAATAGGCTTTCCGGGGCTGAAAATGGACAACCGGATCAAAAATTATGGCTATATTTATTGTTCAATATTTATAGGGCTATATTTATTTTGCCATATTTATTGAGTCATTTTTATTGAGCCATAATTTCTCAGCCATATTTATTATGACATAATTTTTGATTCATATTTCTTGTGGCATTTTCATTAAAATATATTTAATAAGTCATATTTATTAAGACATGTTTAATATGCCAAATTTACCGAGATATATTTATTACGTCATATTTATTATGTAGTATTTATTATAACATATTTATTGATTTTTGAATGAGCCCAAATGGGTAAACAGGATTGTCATTGGATAAATCATTTAGAGCTATATTTATTGTGATATATTTATTATGCCATATTTATTTTGTCATATTTATTAAGCCAGATTTATTGTGTCATATTTATTGAGTGTCAAACAAGCCCAAACAGGTAATCATGTTCACCAATAGATAAATCATTTCCAGCACTTTTATATGGGCCTTTCCGGTCTGAAAATGGACAAACAGAACAAAAAATATGGTCATATTTATTGAGTCATATTTATTACGAGATATTTCTGTGGCCTTATTTATTTAGCCATATTTATTGAGATATATTTATTTGTGTCATATTTATTGCGCCATATTTATATAGCGTTAAACGAGCCCGAACGGGTAAACCTGTTTGCCAAAGATAGATTTATCTGAGCTTTTTTCAAATATCTTTTTCTTGATGAAAATGGAATGCGAGATCAAAAATTATGGCTTTATTTATTGGGCTATATTTATTGCACCATATTTATTGAGCCCTTATGATCGAGCTATACATCAAGAGTCATATTTATTGAGACATAATTATTGAATATATTTCTTGAAGCATTCTCATTGAGAGATATTTAATAAGACATATGTATTGAGCCGTATTTTTGCGACAAATTTATTGAGATATATTTATTGCCCCATATTTATTTCGTTGTATTTATTATAACATATTTAGTGAGCGTTGAACGAGCCAGAGTTGGTAAATTTGTTTTCCAATGAAAAAATCATTCAGAGCACTTTTTAATGGGCTTTTTTAGAATAAAAATATACAACTGAATCCAAATTTATGATCATATTTATTGAGTCATATTTAATGCGTCATATTTATTTTATCATATTTACTAAACCATATTTACTAAGCTATATTTATTGAAACTTAGTTATTGAGTCATATGTCTTGTGCCGTATTTATTGAGCAATATTTTTTGAGCCATATTTTTTAATGCATATTTATTACACCATATTTATTGTGTCATATTTATTGCGTAATATTTATTGTGCCTGATAATGTTTCCATATTTATTGAGCGATAAATGAACCCGAATGGGTAAACTTGTTTGCCAATGGAAAGACCTTTATTTGCTCTTTTTAATTGGCTTTTTTGGGCTGATAACATACAACCGGATCATTGGCTTTTTCAGGATTTTTCTGGCTGATAATGCCATATTTACTGTGTCATATTTATATAGTAATAAACAAGCCCAATTGGGTAAACTTGTTCACCAATGGATAGATAATTTCAAGCACTTTTAAATGGCCTTTTTTGGGAGGAAAACTGGTAACTGGAACAAAAGTTATGATCATATTTATTGTGTCATATTCATTGCGTCATATATCGTTGGTCATATTTATTGAGCCATATTTACAGAGCTATATTTATTTTTGTCATATTTATTACGCCATATTTATATAGTTTTAAATGAGCCCGAATGGATAAACCTGTTTGCCAAAGATAGATTTATCTGAGTTTTTTGGATGTCTTTTTCGGGATCAATATGGATAACGAGATCAAAAATTATGGCTTTATTTATTGGATAATATTTATTATGTCATATTTATTGAGCCATTATGATTGAGTCATATTTCATGAGTCTTCTTTTTTGAGACATAATTATTAAATCATATTTTCTTGAAGCATTTTCATTAGAGATATTTAACAAGACATTTTTATTGAGCCATATTTATTGCACTAATTTTATTGAGAAATATTTATTGCGTCTTTTTTTAAAAGTATTTATTATAACATATTTATTGAGTGTTGAATGAGCCCGAGCGAGTAAACCTGTTCCTGAATGGATAAATCATTCTGAGGTTTTTCAATGATTTTTTTCGGGCTGAAAACCTACAACTGGAACAAACGTTATGGTCATATTTATTGAATCATATTTATTGCACCATATTTCCTTGGACATATTTATTGAGTCATATTTACAGAACCATATTTATTTATGTCATATTAATCGTGACATATTTATATAGCTTTAAATGAGCGTGAACGGGAAAATTTATTTGTTAAATGATAGATTTATCCGAGAACTTTTCAATAGGCTTTTCGGGGATGAAAATGGATAACCAGATCAAAAAATATGGCAATATTTATTGTTCTCTATTTATTGGGCTATATTTATTATGTCATATTTATTGAGTCATATTTATTGAGCCATATTTTCTGAGCCATATTTATTATGAAATAATTTTTGAGCCATGTTTCTTGTGTCGTTTTCATTAAAATATATTTAATAAGCTATATTTATTGAACCATGTTTATTATGCCAAATGTATTGAGATATATTTATTGCATCATATTTATTATATATTATTTATTATAGCATATTTATTGAGTGTTGAATGAGCCCGAACGGGTAAACATGATTGTCATTGGATAAATCATATAGAGCTATATTTATTGCTATATTTATTTTGTCATATTTATTACGCCATGTTTATTGTGTCATATTTATTGAGTGCCAAACAATCCCAAATAGGTAATCATGTTCACTAATAGATAAATCATTTCGAGCACTTTTAAAAGGGCCTTTCTGGTCTGAAAATGTATAACCAGAACAAAAATTATGGTCATATTTATTGAGTCATATTTATTGCGTCATATTTCTATGACCTTATTTATTGAGCCATATTTATTGAGCTATATTTACTTTGTCATATTTATTGCGCCATATTTATATAGAGTTAAACGAGCCCGAACAAGTAAACCTGTTTGCCAAAGATAGATTTATTCGAGCTTTTTTCAAACGTCTTTTTCTGTATGAAAATGGACTAGTAGATCAAAAATTATGGTTTTATTTATTGGGCTATATTTATTGCGCCATATTTATTGAGCCATTATCATTGGGTCATGTTTCAAGAGTCATATTTATTGAGACGTAATTATTGAATCATATTTCTTGAAGCATTTTCATCGAGAGATATTTAATAAGCCATATTTATTAAGCCATATTTTTTGTGCAAAATTTATTAAGATATATTTATTGCCCCATATTTATTGAACGAGCCCAAGTGGGTAAACCTGTTTGCCAATGGATAAATCATTTAGGGCACTTTTTAATGAGATTTTCCATAATTAAAATAGATAACTGAATGCATAATTATGATCATATTTATTGAGTCATATTTAATGCGCCATATTTATTTACTCATATTTACTAAGCCATATTTATTGAGACTTAGTTATTGAGTTCATATTTTTTGTGCTATATTTATTTAGCAAAATGTTTTGAGTCATATTTATTAATGCATATTTATTACACCATAATTATTATGTTATATTTATTGTGCCACATATATTTCGCTTGATTTTGTTGCCATATTTATTACATGATAAATGAGCCCGAATGTGTAAACCTGTTCTCCATTGGATAGACCTTTATGTGCTCTTTTTAATTATCTTTTTCGGGCTGATAACCTACAACCGGATCATTGTCTTTTTCGGGATTTTTCGGGCTAATAACGCCTTATTTACTGTGTCATATTTATATAGTAATAAAAAATCCCAAATGGGTAAACATTTTCACCAATGGATAGATAATTTTGAGTTCTTTTAAATTGGGTTTTTCGTGCAAAAAACGGACAACCGGAACAAAAGTTATGGTCATATTTATTGAGCCATATTTATTGTGATATATTTCGTTGGCCATATTTATTGAGCCATATTTACAGAGCTATATTTATTTGTGTCATATTTATTACGCCAGTCTTTATATAGTATTAAACGAGCTCGAATGGGTAAACCTATTTGGCAAAGATAGATTTTTCAGAGTTTTTTTCAAATGTCTTTTTCGGGATGAATATGGACAACGAGATCAAAAATTATGTCTTTATTTATTGGGCACTATTTATTTTGCCTTATTTTTTGAGTCATTATGATTGAGCCATATTTCATGAGTTATCTTTATTGAGACATAATTATTGAACAATATTTCTTGAAATATTTTCATTAGAGATATTTAATAAGACATTTTTATTGAGCCATATTTATTACGTCAATTTTATTGAGAAAACTTTATTGCGTCATTTTTATACTAAAGCATTTATTATAACATATTTTTGAGTGTTGAACGAGCCCGAGTAGGTAAACCAGTTCCCCAATTGATAAATCATTCAGAGGTATTTTCAATGAGTTTTTTCTTGCTGAAAACGGATAACCGGAACAAAAGTTATGGTTAAATTTATTGAGTCATATTATTACGCCATATTTCCTTGGCCATATTTATTAAGTCATATTTACTGAGCCATATTTATTTATGTCATATTAATTGCATCATATTTATATGGCGTTAAATGAGCCCGAACTGGAAAATCTGTTTGCGAAATGATAGATATATCCGAGCACTTGTCCATAGGCTTTCCGGGGTTGAAAATGGACAACCGGATCAAAAACTATGGCTATATTTATTGTTCTATATTTATTGGGCTATATTTATTATGTCATATTTATTGAGTCATATTTATTGAGTTATATTTTTGATCCATATTTATTCAGACATATTTTATGTGAGCATATATTTATTATGTTTATTCATATTTATTGCATCCAGTGTTATGAGCACGGACGGGTAAAAATGATTGTCAATGGATATTTATTGCGTCACATTATTGAGTTATATTTATTGTTATATTTATTTGATGCCATTTTCTTGAGAGCATAATTTTTGGAGCTTAATATTTATTGAGTCATATTTATTGTGTCATATTTCTTTGTTCATATTTATTGACATTATTCATATTTATATAGCGTTAAAACGATCCCTAACAGGTAAACCTGTTTAAAGATAGATTTAAGTTTTTTCAAATGTCTTTTTCTGGATTATCAAAAATTATGTTTAATTATAATGATTGAGCCTTATTTCAAGAGTCATATTTATTGTGACGTAATTATTGAATCATATTTTTTGAAGCATTTTCATAGAGATATTTAATAAGACATATTTATTGAGCCATATGCCAAATTTGTTATATTTATTTTATTTATTGCATAGTATTTATTATAACATATTTTGAGCATTGAAAGTGGATTGATGTTATAGACAACTGAATCCAAATTTATGATCATATTTATTGACATTGAGACTTATTTATTGAGTCATAGTGGAGCAATATTTTTGAGCCATATTTTTAACGCATATTTGTTACACCATATTTATTGTGTAACTTTTTATTGATTTTTTGCCATATTTATTTAAACGGGCCCGAATGGGTAAACCTGTTGGCCAATGGATAGATCTTTATTTAATTATGATTCATTGGTCGGTGATAATGTTATATTTACTGTGTCATATATAGTAAAAAATAAGCTCAAACGGGTAAGCATGTTCACCATTTCGAGCTCTTTTAAATAGGCTTTGACAAGATGGAACAATATTTATTATGCATATTTATTACGCTGTATTTCATTATATTTATTGGAGCTATATTTATTGTCATATTTATTATGCCATATTTTATTATATTTTGCCAATGATAGATTTATCCGAGATTTTTTATGCATATAATTATTTATATTTAATAACATATTTATTGAACATTATTTTTGCCAAATTTATTGAGATATATTTAGTGCACATATTTATTGTAGTATTTATTATAACATATTTATTGAGTGTTAATGAGCCAGTGTGCCTAACCGGGTAAAAATGATTGTCAATGGTCAAAGTTGAATATTTATGTTCATATTTATTGAATATTTATTATGCCAATATTTATTTTATCATATTTATTATCATTTATTTCACCATATTTTTGTCAAAGTAGAGTTATTGTTCACCAATAGATAAATCATTTCATGCATTTTTAAATGGGCTTTTTCGGGCTGAAAATGGACAACCAGAAAAAAACTTATGGTCATATTTATTGAGTCATATTTATTGTGCCATATTTCTTTGTTCATATTTATTGCGTCATATTTATTGCGCAATATTTATTGCGCCTTATTTTTTTTCCATATTTATTGCGCAATAAACGAGACCGAATGGGTAAGCGTGTTTGCCAATGGATATCCCTTAATGTGGTCTTTTTAATTGTCTTTTTCGGTCTGATAACCGACAATAGGATCATTGGCTTTTTCGGGCTTTTTCGGGCTTTTTCGTGCTGATAACGCCATATTTACTGTGTCATATTTATATAGTAATAAACAAGCCCAAACGGGTAAACATGTTAACCAATGGATAGATAATTTCGAGCTCTTTTAAATGCGCTTTTTCGGGCAAAAAACGGACAACCAGAACAAAAGTTATGGTTATATTTATTGAGCCATATTTATTGTGTCATATTTCGTTGACTAGATTTATTGAGCCATATTTACAGAGCTATATTTATTTGTTATTTTTATTGCTGTAACAACTCCCTGTAATGACCGTATAATATGGGTCCAGCCAGGGCCCCACAATATACAGACGTCACAGCTTTAGCGTTAAAAGATGATATTAACTACACAATCTCAAAACTCAATATCAAACAATAGCGGAAACAGTAAACTAGGCCCGAAGTTATCCACATACACAATAGTATCCAAACGGCCTTAAGGCCTTACAAAAATAGAGAGTCCAAACTCAAATGATAACAATAAACATCAATGTGCATAAGCACCCCTAGACTACCTTGTCATGCAAGACGTAAAACTAGAGCATCAAACACACAATGCCACAAAAATAGAGCTAGTACAAAAACTTGTAGAACTTCATGAGGCTTAGGCCTTTTTGGCCGACGAGCTAGCTCTTGCTTGCGATCCTTGCCCTGAAACATTTGGTGGTAACGTGGGTCAGCAAAGGCTGACCTCAAACTATGTAACCAACACATCTCCTCCCGGTCGTCCCTAACGGACCTCGGGGTACCCCGTCAACCTGCAAGTTAGCATTTTGTATGTCGTATAAATAAACATGAAAAGCTCTAAAAATAGGTTTGGGTGTCTCAAGCAACAAACATGTTTTCTAAGTTGAGAATATAATAAAAAGGGTGCATATTATGCACCATGAATGCAAAACCCGGGCTTCACCAAAGGAACCCTATTGCGTATGCATCTAGCACATCATCATAACATCTTGGTACTCTCAATTTTCCCATTGGTGTTAAGCCGTAAACAAAAGGGTACTGCATTTACCCTAACGGCATAAAAGCCGCCACACGGAAATCTTGCCAAGGCCCCACCCGCTCGTGGGTCTAAGCCCCGGGCTTGCCTGCAAATTCTGACTTCACTCGTCAGAATTCTGTCTCACACACAAACCGATTCTAAGAACCCTTGCTGGACACCCACCCGCTCGTTGCTACATTGCACGAGCTTGTCCTATGCTTGGCGTTCTCGTCAGTCTCATAGAAGGGGATTAGTCTCATCGGGACACTGTCATACATGACTTGCATGTCACGGGATACCCAACCGACCACGGAGACAAAGTCGCGCCTTCGCAGATCACAATCCATAATCATTCTCACCCTAATCCATCATTTATACTACAACGTCCAAGCACACCAAGGAAACCATCTACCGCCAATGCGGAACTAACCTTGTCAACCAAGGAAACCATCTACCGCCAATGCGGAGCTAACCTTGTCTGGTTCCGGTTACACGTACTCACTCGAGAAAAAGGGGGAAATCACATACATCACAAACGACTTGTAACATCACCGAGTCGGACTAACGGTCGCGATTACGGCGTCACACACCATGCCTAATCCACTAACAGAGCGGATCTCTAATGCAAAATCATGTCGGGGACGGACTCCATCGAACTGGAGGTTCCTCTTGAACCATGGAGACCAAAAACCCTCACATTTGAGAGATTTGGTGCCCAAAAGCTGAAAGAAAAAGATGTTAAGCACGCATCCTAGAAACCATGACGAGAAGTGTCATTACCTTACGGCCCCTCTTCCTAGCCATGGGAACTTAGCCCGATGAAAACCACCGCAACGGACTTGCCTCCGCGAATCTGAACTCGGCTCGCGATTTGGGGCTCTGAAGCTTCTCTTGCAGCCGGATCTCTCCTTCACCTTCTTCCTTGCTCTCCCTTATCTCTAAACCTTTAGAAAGAGAAAACTTGATGAGGAATGAGGGTTTCAAACCCTATTCCTGGACTTATCACAGCAAGGATAGCTCTGGACCATCAGATCCTATTAGAAGGAATCAAACGGCTATGATTCACACTTAAAACCAATATACTGGGCCAAACCCTGCGTGTGACACGCCCATGTCTCGGGCCATGTGCCTCAATCGACATTGAAAACGTCGCACCCAGAATAGGACACGGGCGCTGGACACGCCCGTGTCACTCAGTACACGCCCGTATTGATGGGCGTCTTCCTTCTTCGACACAGGGCCAAACACAACCCGAGGAGAACACGGGTACTCAACACGCCCATATCGAATTTGACACGCCCGTGTCAGGCTGAACACCATTGGGCACTAGGCCGTATTCCTCCCCCGTCATAGCCCGGCTAACATCCCGAGTAGGACACGACCTGGGACACGCCCGTGTCTCAGGCCGTGTTCGCTGTCTCGATGATCGTCGATCGCATTTTCGTCGACCAATCGGAAAATTCGTCGAAACCGAGCACGACATGGCCTTGGACATGCCCGTGTCCTCGGCAGTGTTCACTGTCTCAACACTTCGTCGAGCTCAGTTCGTTAGCGACCCGGGTTCTTCGTCGAACCCGAGCACGACCCGGCCTTGGACACGCCCGTCGCCCATACCGTGTGACCCCTACCAAGACCCCAACTTGGCTCTAAATGTTGTCCGTCCCTCTTTCGAGTTTAGGGGCGTTACAACTCTTTCCCCTTTAAAAGAATTTTGTCCCGAAATTACAGAAAGTGAAAGATACACAAAACTTAAATGATACCTGAACGGAATAACTCTGGATACTCCTCCAGCATGGTATGTTCTCGGTCCTACGAGAGCTCCTCACAAACGCAATTTTCCCATCGGACTTTTACGAGTTTGACCTATTTATTCCGTAACTGCCGAATTTCTGAATCCTCTATAGCAACTGGATGAATTCGCGTATTCAAGTGCTATTCTATCGGTACTGATGCCGATTTGATCACCACACAAGCCTCTACTAAGGCTTTCCTCAAGACGGAGACATGGAAGACGTCGTGTAGTCCACTCAACAATGCGGACAATGCCAACCGGTACGCTGTTTCTCCCACCTGTTTTAGAACCTCGAAAGGTCCCAAAACCCTCGGACTTAACTTCTTGAGTTGGAAAATCCGTGAAACGCCTTTAAACGGCTTGACCTTTAGATAGACCTAATCACCTACAGTGAACTCCAGCTTCCTTTGGCGAGCATTAAAATATTTTGCTTGCCAATCTTGAGCCGCCTTCATGCGTTCTTGAATGGTTTGCACCAACTCACACGCATCAGCTACAACTTCTTTTCCCAAAATTTTGGTGTCTCCCGCCTCTATCCAAGACATCGGTGTTCGACACCACCTCCCATACAAAGCTTCGTATGGCGCCATCATTATACTTGCTTTGTAACTATTGTTATAAGCGAACTCTACAATAAAGAGGTGATCCTCCACCTTCTTGTCGAAGTCAAGAATACACATTCTCAGCATATCCTCCATAGTACGGTTTCTTCTTTCGATTTGTCCGTCAGTTTGAGGATGGAAAGCCGTATTGAATTTGAGCTTCGTGCCCAGACTCTTCTGAAACAACCTCTAATATTTGGACGTGAAATGCCCATCGCGATCACTAACTATACTGTTAGGAATCCCATATAGTCGCACAATGTTGCAAACATACAACTCTATCAGCTTCTCCATGTTGTCCTCCTTCTGATTTGCGATGAAATGAGCCACTTTGGTTAAGCGATCCACAATCACCCAAATCGCGTCATTACCTGTTGTGATCTAGGTAACCCATGCACAAATTCCATGGAGATGACATCAAATTTCCACTCGGCAATATGAAAAGGCTTCAGGAACACGCCCGGCATCGGACACTCAGCCTTCAACAAGGCACAAGTTTGGCATCGATTCAAGTACAAAGCTACGTCCGCTTCAGTCCAGGCAACTAAAATGATTTCTCCATATCCAAGTACATCTTTTTACTGCCCGGGTGAATGGAGTACTTTGTGAAGTTAGCCTGAAACATCAACTCCTCACGGAGCTTGCTGAACTGCGGTACACAAATCCTTCCGTCCTTCCTCGGAATCCCATCAATTATATCCCATGTGATATTCTCGCACTTTTGAGCTTCCACCACGTATTGCTGGAACTCATCATCCAAACGGGTCGCTTCCAAAATATGATCAGACAAATCATTCTGCATTTCAATCCAGTTCAATCGATCCATGCTAGACTCGCCCCATGCTACACATTCCAAGTCGAGGGACTCCCAGTCCAGCACCAAACGCTCATCATGATCTTCGATCCAATTCCCTTACCCAAAGTATTTTCTACTCAAGGCATCTGCAACCACATTGGCTTTGTTTGGCGTATAATGAATCGCCACCTCATAGTCTCTGAGTAACTCGACCCACCTACGCTACCGCATATTCAAGTACTTCTGATCTAGAAGATACTTAAGGGTTTTGTGATCCGTGAAGATCTCCACCTTCGCACCATAAACATAGTGTCGCCACAATTTCAACTCAAAGATTACCGCTGCCAATTCCAAGTCATGGATGGGGTAATTCCTCTCATGAGCCTTCAGCTGACTAGACCCAAATGCAATCACACTGCCATGTTGCACGAATACACAACCCAAACCGCATCTCGATGCGTCAATGAAAATTTTAAATCCTTCGGTTCCTTTTGGTAGACTTAGGATTGGAGCTGTCATCAGCGTTTCCTTCACTGTCTCAAATGCCTGATCGCACTCCTGAGTCCCCACAAACTCCTGGTCCTTACGAGTCAGTGAAGTAAGGGGTAGAGCTATTTGCGAAAAGTTTTCTACAAACCTTCTAAAGTACCCGGCTACCCCAACAAAACTTCGGACTTCCGCCACGGTTCTCAAAGTCGGCCAATCTTTGATGGCTTCCACTTTTTTGGATCTACCGCCACCCCATCCCCACTAGTCACATGGCCCAAAAATGCCACCTTCCCTTGCCAGAACTCGCACTTTGAGAATTTTGTATAAAGTTGATTCTCCCTCAACACTTGCAATACTACTCTCAAGTGAGTCTCATGCCCCACCTCCGATTTGGAGTAAACTAGAATGTCGTCAATAAAGACAACTACAAAAGAGTCCAAGTATTCCTGAAATACTCGATTCATCAAATCCATGAATACGGATGGTGTGCCCGTCAGTCCAAACGGCATCACCGAGAACTCAAAGTAACCATACGTCGTACCAAACGCTATCTTGGGTATGTTTTCGTCTCGAATTCGCAACTGATAGTCTATTGACTTCAAGTCCAACTTTCAGTACACCACCGACCCCACCAACTGGTCGAACAGGTCATCTATCTGAGGAATCAGATACTTATTCTTCATAGTCAATTTATTCAACTCTCGGTAGTATATGCACAACCGCATACTACCGTCTTTCTTCTTCACGAACAACACAGGCGCGCTCCACGGTGAAGAACTAGGTCTGATATACCCCTGCTCCAATAATTCCTGCAATAGTACCTTGACTTCGGCAAACTCTTTTGGTGTCATCCTAAATGGAGGACGTGACACCGGCCTAGCCTCTGGCACTAATTCAATCGAGAAATCAATCTCTCATCGAGGAGTTGTTCCATGAAGTTCATGGGGAAACACATTCTCAAACTCTGCCACCACGGGTACTTCCCTAATTGATAACTTGGAAAGACGAACCTCCAATAATGCTATAAGAGCTACTCACCCTTGGTTAACTGCCTGCACCAACTGCATGGCCGAAATCAGGGAACAGGCCACGCCATTAAGGCCCTCAAACATAACATTTGTCTGCCCTTCGCTTCGTAAGGTCACCACCTTGGATAGGCAGTCAATACTAGCATGTTGCTCTGCTAGCCAATCCATTCCCAATATCACATCAAACTCAACCAATGGTAGGACCGCTGCTATCACCATGAAGTCAACTCCATCTAGCCACCAACAAATGCGCCCTTTTTCCCCGGTGGTCAAGGAGGACCCATTGGCCATGTGCACCCTCAGCTCTATGTCTGCCGAGAACGACTCAACTCCAATTCTCTGGATAAAGCTTTCTGCAAGAAAAGACTGTGACGCTCCCGTATCAAACAGTACCATAGCGGGGTATCCGGAAACTAGAACAAAGCCTAAAATAGAGGCATCAAACATAAACATTCTGAAAGTATGAAGTATAAGGTTAAATTTAAACTTTCTCATACCTGACACCACATCGGGTTGGCGGATCGCTTCCTGCTGCCCAAGGTTGTAAGACCTTGGTTGCACCGGTTGGAACCGAGAAGCACTAGACTTCGCCATCTTCCCTTTCTCTGTCGCACTGGGGCGGGAGCGCACAGTATGCTCCTGTCTTGGCACCTGCCCAGCACCTCCTTGTGTACAAAAACGACCTATGTGCCCCACCTTACCACAATTAAAGCATGTCGGTTGTCCCTTAGAGTGAAACCCTCCGGACATCCACTTGCTTTCCTCACCGGACTTGAATGGGTGATGCTTTTTCTTCCATCTATTCCCTTCAGACTTCCCTTGGATTGAGAAGGCTTACCTTCCCCTTGCTTGGGCGCGAAAACCTTACGACATTGGGTCGGCTCCAGATAACTTTCTGACGTCCTGGTAGCTTCAACTAGCTCATTGAAACCATCTCTCTTCAAGGCGATGAGTGGTTGTCTTAGATTCTTCCTCAGCCTCTGGTAGAAGTGGATATCCGTTTCCTCATCGTCGGCCATTGTCGTTCCCGCATAACGACCCAACCGAGTGAATACTTCTACATACTCGTCCACCGTCTTATCCCGTTGCACCAAGTGCAGAAATTGCCTTTGGAGGGCTAACCTTGTCAAAATAGGAATGTACTTCTTTAGGAAAGCATCCCCAAACTATTACATGGACAGGGTGCGTCCGGGAAACTGGTGGCCGCTATGGCTCACCCCCCACAACTTCGCGTCTCCCTCCAACATGAAGGCTGCAAAATCAGATTTCTTCTCCTCTAGCATCTCTGCTGCCCTCAAAAGCTCTTGCATCAGTACCTACCAATCCTCTGCATTAGTTGGCGTACCAACTGCCTTGAACGTTGGCGGATGGAAGCTCAGAAAATACTTCATCTGCCGGTCTCCATGCCCGACAACCACCCTTTCGGACAACGGTTCTGCTCGGCTGGCTTCTCCGCCCGGCACGGCCGTCGCCGTATCCAGGGTAGCAGGAGTTGCTACTTGAGCAACAGGGGTTACTACTTGAGCTTTCGCTGCAGCTTGGGCTACAACCATTGCTTCTGGAAGCATGCGACAAAAATCGGCCGGGTTTACACCCATGCCCAAAGGACCCTTTGTAACACCTCCCCTGTAATGACCGTATAATATGAGTCCGGTCGGGGTCCTACAACGTACAGACGCCACAACTTTAGAATTAAAAGATTATATAACTACCCAATCTCAAAACTCAAAATAACAGCGGAAACAACAAACAAGACTAGAAGTTATCCACATACACAAGAGTATAGAAATTTCCTTATTGCCTTATAACAACAGAGAGTCCAAACTCCAAAAGTTAACATCAATAACAGTGAACATAAACACTCCTAGACTACCTCAGCATGCAAGCCGAAAAACAAAAGCATCAATCATAAAAGGCCACTAAAAGAAAAGAGCTAGTACAAAACTGGAAACACTTCATGAGGTTTATGCCCTTTTGGCTGGCGAGCTAGCTCCAGCTTGCGATCGTTGCCCTGTAAAATTTTCTTGTAACGTGGGTCAGCAAAGGCTGACCTCTAACTGTGTAACAAACACATCTTCTCCCGGCCACCCCTAACGGGCACCGGGGTACCCCTCCAACCTGCAAGTCAGCACTTTGTATACCATATACATAAACAAGTAAAGCACTAAAAGAACAGGCTTGGATGTCTCAAACAACATGCACGTTTTCTATGTTGAGCATGTAATAAAAAGGGGCCTACTATGCAACATTTATGCAAAACCCGGGCTACACCCAAGGCACCCTATTGCGTATGCATCTAGCACATCATCATAACATCTCGGTAGTTCCAATTTCCCCATTGACGTTAAGCCACAAAAAAAGGGGCATTGCATTCCCCTAACGACATACAAGCCGCCACACGGAACTCTTGCCAAGGCCCCACCAGCTCATGGTCTTAGACCTGTGATTGCCTACAAGCTCTGACTTCTCATGTCAGAATTCTATCTAACACACTGACCGATTCTAAGGACCCTTCCTTGACCCCACCCGCTCATGGCCTCATTGCCTGGGCTTGCCCCATGCTTGGCATTCTCGTCAGTCTCACAGAAGGGGAGTAGTCTCGCCGGGACACTCTCCCAACTTGACTTGCAAGTCACAGGATGGCCAGCCGACCACAGAGACAAAGCCGCGCCTTAGCACATCACAGTCTATAAACATTCCCACCCTAATCCATCATTTGTACTGCAACGTCCCCGCACACCAAGGAAACCATCTACCTCCAATACGGAGCTAACCTCGTCCACCAAGGAAACCATCTACCTCCATTGCGGAGCTAACCTTGTCCGGTTCCGGCTTCACGTACTAACTCGAGAAAAGGGGGAAAGCACAAACATCACCAACGACATCTTGCCGCAACGGATTTCTACAAAATCGTAAAGGCTCGTAATGCAACATCACCAAGTCAGACTAACGGCCGCGATCCTGACTTCACCCACCATGCCAAATCCACTAACAAAGCAGATCTCTAATGCAAAAATCATACCGGGGACAGACTCAATCGACCCAAAAGTTCCTCTTGAACCATGGAGACCCAACCCCTCTCATTTGAGAGATTTGGTGCCCAAAAGCATTAAAGAAAAGATGCAAAACACGCATCCTAAAACCAAGAGGAGAAGTGTCGTTGCCTTACGACCCCTCTTCCTTGCCATGGGAACTTAACCGGTTCAAAATCACCTCAACGGACTTGCCTCCGCAGATCTGGACTCGGCTCGCGATATGGGGCTCCGAACCTTCTCCGGCAGCTGGATCTCTCCTTCACCTTCATCCTTGCTATCCCTTCTCTCTAGATCATAGAAAGATAGTACTTGATGGAGAATGAGGGTTTCCAAACCCTATTCCCGGACATAACTCAGCAAGGACAACCATGGACCATCAGATCCCAAAAGAAGCAAACGAACGTCCACGATACAAACTTAAAACTAAAAAACCTGGGCCGAACACGGCATACGACATGCCCGTGTCTAAGGCCGTGTGCCTCAATCGACACCGAAACTGTCGCACCCAGTATAGTACACTGGCTCGGAACACGCCCGTATCAAAGTTGACACGCACGTGTCACCAAGTACATGTTTGTATGCCTGGGCATGTTCCTCCATTGTCACAGGAACAAACCCACCCGAGAAGAACACGGGTACTCGATACGCCCGTGTCACATTTGACACGCCTGTGTCCAACACGAACACGCCTGGGCTCCAGGCCGTGTCTATCCCCTCATACGGCCCGGCCAACAGCCCGAGCAGGACACGGCATGGGACACGCCCGTGTCTCAGGCCGTGTTCGAAGTCTCGACGATTGTCGACCGCCACTTCGTCGAACACGCACACAACACGGGCTTGGACACGCCCGTATCCTAGGCTGTGTACACTGTCTCGACACTTTATCGAGCGCAGTTCGTCGACTTCCCGGTCTATCGACAAACCCCAGCACGACACGGCCATGGACACGCCCGTGTACTAGGTCGTGTTCACTATCTCGACACTTCTTCGACACCAGTTTATCGACCAACCGAGTTCTTCGTCGAACCTGAGCACGACACGGCCAGGGACACGCCCATGTCCTAGGCCGTGTGACCCTCACCAAGATCCAAACTTGGCTCTGAACGATGTTTGTCCCTCTTTCGAATTTTGGGGCGTTACAACTCTCTCCCCCGTAAAAGATTTTCGTCCCGAAATTACAGAAAGCAAAAGGGGTACAAAAAACTTAAATTATATCTGAAAGGAAAAACTCTGGATACTCCTCCAACGTGGTTTGTTCTCGCTCCCAAGAGAGCTCCTCACGACCGCAGTTGTCCCACCGGACTTATACGAGTTTGACCTCTTTGTTCCGCAATTGCCGAATTTCTGAATCCTCTATAGCAACTGTACGAACTCGAATCCTCAAATCTTCCTCTATCAGCACCGACCCTGTTTCGATCACCACACTAGCCTCTACTAATGTTTTCCTCAAAACGGAGACATGGAATACGTCGTGTAAACCACTCAGCTCTGCGGACAACGCCAATTAGTATGCTCCTTCTCCCACCCATTCAATAATCTCAAAAGGTCCCAAAAACCTCAGACTAAACTTCTTGAGTTGGCGAATACGTGAAACGCCTTTGAACGGCTTGATCTTGAGATAGACCCAGTCTCCAACCGCAAACTCCTGCTTCCTGTGGCGAGCATTAAAATATTTTGCTTGTCGATCTTGAGCCACCTTCATGTGCTCTTAAATGGTCTGCACCAACTCACTTGCATCAGCAACCACTTCTTTTCCCAAAAGTTTGGTGTCTCTTACCTCTGTCCAAGACATCATTGTTCGACACCGCCACCCATACAAAGCATTGTATGACATCATCTTGATACGTTCATGGTAACTATTGTTATAGGAGAACTCCACCATGAAGAGGTGAACCTCCCACCTCTTTCAGAAGTACAGAATACACATCCTCAGCATATCCTCCATAGTACGGTTCGTCCTTTCAGTTTGCCCGTCAGTTTGAGAATGGAAAGCCGTACTGAACTTTAGCTTCGTTCGTAGATTTTTCTGAACCAACCTCCAGTCCTTGGATGGGAAATGACCATCGCGATCACTAACTATACTCTTAGGGATCCCATGTATTCGCACAATATTGCACACATACAACTCTACCAGCTTCTCCACACTGTCCTCCTTCCGATTTGGGATGAAGTGAGCCACTTTGGTTAAGCGATCCACAATCACCAAAATCACGTCGTTACCTTACTGCGATCTCGGTAACCCATGCACAAAGTCCATGGAAATGTCATCAAATTTCCACTCGGAGATTGAAAAAGGCTTCAGGAAGCCGCACGGCTTCTGACACTCAGCCTTCACCAAGGCACAAGTTTGGCATCGATTCATGTACAAAGCTACGTCCTGCTTCTGTCCAGGCCACCAAAAGGTTTTCTTCATATCCAGGTACATCTTTGTACTACCCGGGCGAATGGAGTACTTTGTGATGTGAGCCACAAACATCAACTCCTTACGGAGCTTGCCGAACTGTGGTACACAAATCCTTCCGCCCTTCCTCAGGATCCCATCAATCAACTCTCAGGCGCTACTCTCGCCCTTTTGAGCTTCCGCCACGTAAGGCTGATACTACACATCCAAACGAGTCACTTCCCGAATATGACCGGACAAGTCATCCTGCATTTCAATCTAGTTCAGCCGAGGCACGCTAGACTCGCCTCTTGCAACACACTCCAAGCCGAGGAACTCCCATTCCAGCACCAACCACTCATCATGAGCTTCGATCCAATTCGCTTGCCCCGAGTATTTACAACTCAAGCCATCTGCCACCACATTGGCTTTTCCTGGCGTATATTGAATCATCATCTCGTAGTCCCCAAGGAACTCGACCCACCTGCGCTGCCGCATATTCAAGTCATTCTGATCCAGGAGATATTTCAGGCTTTTGTGATCCGTGAAGATCTCCACCTTCGAACCATAAACATAGTGCTGTCATAATTTCAACACAAAAATTACCGCCGCCAAGTCATGGATGAAGTAATTCCGCTCGTGAGGCTTCAGTTTCCTAGACCCATAGGCAATCACACTGCCATGTTGCACCAAAACGCAACCCAAACCGCATCCCGATGCGTCATTGAAAATTTGGAATCCTTCAGTCCCCTTCGGTAGACATAGGATTGGAGCTGTCATCAGCATTTCCTTCAGTGTCTCAAATGCCTGATTGCAGTCCTGAGTCCACACAAACTTTTGATCCTTACGAGTTAGTGAAGTGAGGGGTAGAGCTATCTACGAAACGTTTTCTACGAATCTTCTATAATATCTTGCTAGTCCAAGGAAACTTCGGTCTTCCGCCACGGTTCTCAAAATCGGCCAATCTATGATGGCTTCCACTTTTGTTGGATCTACCGCTACCCCATCCCCACTAATCACATGCCCCAAAAATGCCACCTTCTCTAGCCAGAACTCGCACTTTGAGAACTTTGTATAAAGCTGGTTCTCTCTCAACACTTGTAAGACTACTCTCAAGTGAGTCTCATGCACCCCCTCCGATTTGGAGTACACCAGAATGTCATCAATAAAGAAAAATACAAAAGAGTCCAAGTATTTCGGAAATAATCGATTCATCAAATCCATGAATACGGATGGTGCATTCGTCAAATCGAACAGCATCACCGAGAATTCAAAATGACCATACCTCGTACCAAACGATGTCTTGGGTATGTCCTCATCTCGAATTCGCAACTGATAATATCCTGACTTCAAGCCCAATTTTGAATACACCACCGACCCCACCAAATGGTCGAACAGGTCGTCTATCCGAGGAATCAGATACTTATTCTTGACAGTCAGTTTATTCAACTCTTGGTAGTCTATGCACAGCCAAATACTACTGTCTTTCTTTTTCACGAACAACACATGCGTGGTTCACAGTGAAGAACTTGGTCTGATATACCCCCTCTCCAACAGTTCCTGCAACTGTACCTTGAGTTCGGCCAACTCCTTTGGTTCCATCCTGAACTGGGGACATGACACCGGCCTAGCCTCGGGCACTAAATCAATCGAGAAATCAATCTCCCGCCAAGGAGGCGCTCCAAGAAGTTCATCCGGAAACACATCCTTGAACTCTGACACTACGGGCACTTCCCCAAGTGATAACTTGGAAAGGCAAACCTCTAATAATGCTACAAGAAATACTCCACCCTGGTTAACTGCCCGCACCAACTGTATGGCCGAAATCAGGGAACAGGCCACTCCATTAAGGCCCTCAAACATGACTTTTGTCTGCCATTCGCTTCTTAGGGTCACCACCTTGGATAGGCAATCAATAATTGCACGCTGCTTCGCTATCCAGTCCATTCACAATATCACATCAAACCCCACCAATGGTTTGGATCGCTGCTATTAACACGAAGTCAACTCCGCCTATCTCCCAACAAATGCGCCCTTTTTCCCCGGTGGTCATGGATGACCCATTGGGCATGCGCACCTTTAACTCTGCGTCTGCCGAGAATGACTCAACTCGAATCCTCCTGATGAAGGTTTTCGCAAGAAAGGAGTGTGACGCTCCCGTATCAAATAATACCCTAGCTGGGTATCCGGAAACCAACATAAAGCCTAAAACATATACATCAAATATAACGGTCTAAAAGCATGAAGCAGGGGGTTAAACTTAAACTTCCTCATACCTGTCACCACATTATGTTGGTGGATCGCTTTCTGCTGCCCAATGTTATAGGCCCTTGGTTGCACTTGTTGGAAACGAGAAGTGCTAGACTCCGCCATCTTCCCTTTCTCTGCGGTACTGGGGCCGGAGCGCATAGTATGCTCCTGCCTTGGCTCCTACTCCGCACCTCCTTGATTACAAAAATGAGCAATGTGCCCCACCTTTCCATAATTAAAGCACGTCGGTGGTCCCTTAGAGTGAGACCCTCCGGACGTCCACTTTCTTTTCTCAAAGGACTTGAATGGGTGAGGCTTTTTCCTCCACCTATTCCATTCAGACTTTCCATTTGATTGAGAAGGCTTCCCTTCCCCTTCCTTGGGCGCGAAAACCTTTCGACGTTGGGTCCGCTACAAATCACTTTCCAACGTCCTAGCAGCTTCAACTAGCTCATTGAAACCAACTCTCTTTATGGCGATGAGTGGTTGTCTTAGATTCTCCCTCAGCCCCTGGTAGAAGAGGATATCCCTCTCCTCATCGTCGGCCATTGTCGTTCCCGCATAACGACCCAACCGAGTGAACACCTGTACATACTCATCCACCGTCTTATCTCGCTGCACCAAGTGCAGAAATTGACTTTGGAGGTCCAACCTTGTCGAAACAGGAATGTACTTCTTTAGGAAAGCATCCCCAAACTATTCCATGGACGGGGTGAGTCCGAGAAACTGGTGGCCGCTATGGATCACCCACCACAACTTCGCATCTCCCTCCAACAAGAAGGCTGCAAAATCAGATTTCTTCTCCTCTAGCGTCTCTGCCGCCCTCAAAAGCTCTTGCATCCATGACCACCAATCCTTTGCATTAGTTGGCGTACCAACTCCCTGGAACGTTGGCAGATGGAAGATCAGAAAATACTTCATTTGCCGATCTCCATGCCCGAAAGGCACCCTTTAGGACAACGGTTCTGCTCGGCTGGCTTCTCTGGCAGGCACGGCCGTCGCCATTTCCGGGGTAGCAGGAGTTGCTACCTGAGCAACAGGGGTTGCTACTTGAGCTATCGCTGCAGCTTGGGCTGCCACCATTGCTTCTGCAATCATGCGACAAAAATCGGTCGGGTTTACAACCATGCCCAAAGGACCCATTGTAACACCTCGCATGTAATGACCGTATATTATGGGTCTGGTCGGGGCCCCACAACATACAGATGCCACAGCTTTAGCATTAAAAGATGATATAACTACCCAATCTCAAAACTCAAAATAACAGAAGAAACAGCAAATAAGACTAGAAGTTATCCACATACACAGGAGTATCGAAATGGCCTTATGGCCTTACAACACCAGAGAGTCCAAACTCCAAAGGTTAACATCAATAACAGTGAGCATAAACACTACTAGACAACCTCAGCATGCAAGACGGAAAACAAAAGCATCAAGCATAAAATGCCACCAAAAGAAAAGAGCTAGTACAAAACTGGAAACACTTCATGAGGCTTATGCCCTTTTGGCCAGCGAGCTAGCTCCTGCTTGCGATCCTTGCCATGTAAAAATTTGTTATAATGTGTATCAGCAAAGGCTGACATTTAACTGTATAATAAACACATCTCCTCCTGACCGCCCCTAACGGGCACCGGGGTACCCCTCCAACCTGCAAGTTAGCACTTCGTATACCATATACATAAACAAGTAAAGAACTAAAAGAACAGACTTGGATGTCTCAAACATGGTCACTTCTGATTTTGACCACTGTACTGTCCAACTCATTCAGAATTTGTTTAAAAAAACTATATAAGATACTTGGGGTTTCAGATTTTTGTCTTAGGAAGAACACCCAGGAATATCTTGAATAGTCATCTACTACCAAAAATGTGTAGACCTTCCTACCTAGACTGTGAACTGGCATAGGACCAAAAAGATCCATATGCAAGAGGTATAGACACCTCACAGAATCCTTGTTTTCAAGGCTATGAAAGGTGGATTTGGTCTGCTTGCCTTTTTGACAAGCTGAGCATATCTCATCCTTTATACACTTAACTTGAGGACCATTTCTCACTAACTCTTTGCTAAAGAGTTGGCCAATAGTCTTGTAATTTAGATGGGCCAGCCTCTTGTGCCATTTGACACAATGGGAGACTCTCTCATCAGCTACAAAATAAATATGAGAAACATTGTTCTCACACACAAAGTCAAGACAGTAAACATTCCTTTTTCTATAACCTGTCAAAATGATCTTTTGATCACTTGACCTTTTGATATGACAACCATTCTTGACAAATGAGATGTCATATCGTAAATCACTCAGCTGACTTATGCTAATGAGGTTGTGTTTCAAACCCTTCACATAGGCCACTTGAGTGATAGTAATCTGATTACTAAAAATGTTACCAAATCCCTTGATGATTCCTTTTTCTGAACCACCAAAGGTTACTTTAGGGCCATCCATGATAGGTGTGTAGTCCTTCAGCAACCCCCTTGTTCCAGTCATGTACCTGGAACATCCATTGTCCAAGTACCATATAGGGGCATGGCCACTTGGACTCACCTGTAAAATAGATTACTTAATCTTAGAACCCAAATAACACTTGGGTCCTTGGTGCAAGTTAGTCTGACCTTTAACAAAACTACCTGTAGCTCTTCTAGCAGGCAGTTCTCTACTCTCCTTGACACTAGAATTGTGCCAACAATCTAAGGCAAAGTGGCATATCTTGCCACAACACCAGCACTCAAACCTGTTGTACCTTTGTTTAGGTACTACCCTTGCTGAATTATCTACAGCAAGCATCTTGTTTTGTGCTGAGGCTTTGACTTTAGATTTGGACCTTACAGTCCAGGCAGGTTTTTTAAACCCTAATCCAGCCTTACCCTTTTAACGTACAAACTCATCTATCAAGGGTAAAACAGATTTAGGTTTAGAAAAGCTAGCCACAATTTCTTTCTCTTTCTAAAATCTAACCTCCAGATTCCTAATCTGATCATTCTTGAATGTAATAGTACACATCTGAATAACAGTAATATTTTTCAGTCTGGATATCTCATTCATCTTCTGATCTAACAACTTTTCTGAATCAGAAGCAACCAATTTAAGACTAACAATCTCCTTTGCCTGAGTTTTGGCCAAGGTTTTGCTTTTCTTCAAGGCCTGCAACAAGTCCCTATATTCATCAATTAACTGATGAATATCTCCTTCAGATTCAGACCCACCAACATCCCTTGATGCAGATGTATCTGACTCTGACTCAGTACTATAAATTTAACATGCAGATGTATCTGAATCTGACTCAGTATCTGACTCAAACATGCAGATGTTTTCTATGTTGAGCATGTAATAAAAAACGGCCTACTATGCAACATGTATGCAAAACACAGGCTTCACCCAAGGCACTCTATTGTGTATGCATCTAGCACATCATCATAACATCTCGGTACTTCCAATTTCCCCATTGGCGTTAAGCCACAAACAAAAGGGGCACTACATTCCCCTAACGACATACAAGTCGCCACATGAAACTCTTGTCAAGGCCCCACCCGCTCATGGTCTTAGACTCGGGCTTGCCTGCAAGCTCTGACTTCTCATGTCAGGATTCAGTCTAACACACTGACCGATTCTAAGAACCCTTGCTTGACCCCACTCGCTTATGGCCTCATTTCCTGGGCTTGCCCCATGCTTGGCGTTCTCGTCATTCTGACAGAAGGGGACTAGTCTCGTCGGGACACTCTCCCCACATGACTTGCACGTTACGGGATATCCAGCCGTCCATAGAGACAAAGCCGCACCTTAACACATCACAATCCATAAACATTCCCACCCTAATCCATCGTTTGTACTGCAACGTCCCCGCACACCAAGGAAACCATCTATCGCCAATGCGTAGCTAACCTTGTCCACCAAGGAAACCATCTACCGCCGTAGCGTAGCTAACCTTGTCTGGTACCGGCTACGCGTACTCACTCGAGAAAAGGGGGAAAGCACAAACATCACAAACGACATCTTACCGCAACTGATTTCTACAAAATCCTAAAGGCTCATACTGCAACATCACCAAGTCGGACTAGCGGTCATGACCAAGGCTTCACCCACCATGCCAAATCCACTAACGAAGCGGATCTCTAATGCAAAAATCATGTCGGCGATGGACTCAATCGACCCGGAGGTTCCTCTTGAACCATGGCGACCCAACCCCTCTCATTTCAGAGATTTGGTGCCCAAAAGCTTTAAAGAAAAGATGCAAAACACGCATCCTAAAACCAAGAGGTGAAGTGTTGTTACCTTACGACCCCTCTTCCTTGCCATGGGAACTTAACAGGTTCAAAACCACCTGAACGGACTTGCCTCCGCAGATCTAGACTCGGCTCGCGATCTGGGGCTCTGAAGCTTCTCTAGCAGCTGGATCTCTCCTTCACCTTCATCCTTGCTCTCTCTTCTCTCTAGAACTTAGAAAGAGAGTACTGGATGAAGAATGAGGGTTTCCAAACCCTATTCTCGGACATAACTCAGCTAGGGCAGCCATGGACCATCAGATCCCAAAAGAAGCAAACGAACGGCTACGATCCAAACTTAAAACCGAAACACCTGGGCCGAACACGGCTTGCGACACACCCGTGCCCAAGGCCGTGTGCCTCAATCGATGCCAAAACCGTCGCACCCAGAATAGTACACAGGCTCTGAATACGCCCGTGTCAGAGTTGATACGCCCGTGTCACCAAGTACACGTCTGTATTCCTAGGCGTGTTCCTCCATCGTCATAGGAACAAACCCCACCCGAGAAGAACACGGGTACTCGATACGCCCGTGTCACATTTGGCACCCCTGTGTACAACAAGCAAGCCTGTGCTCCAGGCCATGTCTATCCCCTCATTTGTCCCGACCAACAACCCGAGCAGGACATGGCCTGGGACACGCCCGTGTCTCAGGCCGTGTTCGAAGTCTCGACGATCATTGAACGCCACTTCGTCGAACACGTACACAATACGGGATTGGACACGCCTGTATCCTAGGCTATGTACAATGTCTCGACACTTCGTCGACCGCAGTTCGTCGACTTTCGGGGCTTTCGACGAACCCGAGCACGACACGGCCATGGACACGCACGTGTCCTACATCGTGTTCACTATCTCGACAATTCGTCGAGACCAGTTCGTCGACCACCCGAGTTTTTCGTCGAACCCGAGCATGACACGGCCAGGGACACGCTCGTGTCCTAGGCCGTGTGACCCTCACCAAGACCCAAACTTGGCTCTGAACGCTGTCCGTCCCTCTTTCGAATTTTGGGGCGTTACAACTCTCTCCCCCTTAAAAGATTTTTGTCCCAAAATTACAGAAAGCAAAAGGGGTACACAAAACTTAAATTATATCTGAAAGGAAAAACTCTCGATACTCCTCCAGCATGGTTTGTTCTCGCTCCCAAGAGAGCTCCTCACGACCGCAGTTGTCCCATCAGACTTATACGAGTTTGACCTCTTTGTTCCGCAATTGCCGAATTTCTGAATCCTCTATAGCAACTGGATGAACTCGCATCCTCAATTCTTCCTCTATCGGCACCGACGTCGATTCGATCACCACACTAGCCTCTACTAAGGCTTTCCTCAAACGGAGGCATGGAAGACGTCGTGTAAACCACTCAGCTCCGCGGACAATGCCAATCGGTATGCTGCTTCTCCCACCAATTCAATAATCTCAAAAGGTCCCAAAAACCTCAGACGCAACTTCTTGACTCGGCGAATCCACAAAACGCCTTTGAACGGCTTGATCTTGAGATAGACCCAGTCTCCTACCGCGAACTCCAACTTCTTGTGGCGAGCATTAAAATATTTTGCTTGCCGATCTTGAGCCACCTTCATGTGCTCTTGAATGGTCTGCACCAACTCACTTGGATCAGCAATCACTTCTTTTCCCAAAAGTTTGGTGTCTCCCGCCTCTGTCCAAGACATCGGTGTTCTACAATGCCTCCCATACAAAGCTTCGTATGGCGCTATCTTGATACTTTCATGGTAACTATTGTTATAGGAGTACTCCACCATGAAGAGGTTATCCTCCCACTTCTTTTCGAAGTCCAAAATACACATCCTCAGCATATCCTCCATTGTATGGTTCGTCCTTTCCGTTTGACCGTCAGTTTGAGGATGGAAAGTCGTACTGAACTTTAGCTTCGTGCCCGGACTTTTCTGAACCAACCTCCAGTCCTTGGATGTGAAACGACCATCGCGATCACTAACTATACTCTTAGGGATCCCATGTTGTCGCACAATGTTCCGCACATACAACTCTACCAGCTTCTCCACGCTGTCCTCCTTCCGATTTGGGATGAAGTGAACCACTTTGATTAAGCGATCCACAATCACCCAAATCGTGTCGTTACCCTACTGCGATCTCGGTAACCCATGCACACAAAGTCCATGTAAATGTCATCAAATTTCCACTCGGAGATTGAAAAAGGCTTCAGGAACTCGCCCGGCTTCTAACACTCGACCTTCACCAAGGCACAAGTTTGGCATCGATTCACGTACAAAGCTACATCCTGCTTGTCGAACTGTGGTACACAAATCCTTCCGCCCTTCCTCAGGATCCCATCAATCAACTCTCAGGCGCTACTCTCACCCTTTTGAGCTTCCGCCACGTAAGGCTGATACTACACATCCAAATGAGTTGCTTCCCGAATATGATCGGACAAGTCGTTCTACATTTCAATCCAGTTCAGCCGAGCCATGCTAAACTCGCCCCTTTCTACGCCCTCCAAGACGAGGGACTCCCATTCCCCCACCAACCGCTCATCACGAGCTTCGATCCAATTCCATTGCCCGAGTATTTTCTACTCAAGGCATCTGCCACCATATTTGCTTTGTCTGGCGTATACTGAATCGCCACCTCGTAGTCCCCAAGGAACTCAACCCACATGCGCTGCCGCATATTCAAGTCCTTCTGATACAGGAGATACTTCAGGCTTTTGTGATCCGTGAAGATCTCCACCTTCGCACCATAAACATAGTGCCGCCATAATTTCAACGCGAAAATTACCGCCGCTAACTCCAAGGCATGGATGGGGTAATTCCTCTTATGAGGCTTCAGCTGCCTAGACTCATAGGCAATCACACTGGCATGTTGCACCAAAACACGACCCTAACCACATCCCGATGTGTCACTGAAAATTTGGAATCCTTCAGTCCCCTTCGGTAGACTTAGGATTGGAGCTGTCATCAGCATTTCCTTCAGTGTCCCAAATGTAACACCCCCTATCCGTCGCATAGTATATAGCAGTAGGTCCGGCCGGGGCCCGACGCCATATACCACAGAGAGACCGGGTGGTTACTTATGGAAACCATCCAACCAATCTCAACGTCCTACACAGAGCATTCTAGCGGAAGCAGTTTATAAAAGTTGAAAACAAGAACCCAGCATCAAGCACGAATGTCCACTAGTACAAATTAGGAATGTTATACAAAAATACCCAAAACAAGCCTTAAGGCCTTACAAAATGTTTCACTTGAATATTACATATTTTACAAACCACGGCACGCAGGCCGGTCATATAAGAATAAAGCAGTAAACACTTCTACTTGGTCCTTCGAGGGCCAGCTTCGCAAAAAGGGCTTTAGCCCGCTATTGACCGCTTGGTCCAGCTGCACCTGCAAGCAACAAACCACCGCACGGTGGAGAAAACAAGGCAACGGTCAGCAATGCTGACCAAATTATAACGATCCCGCCCCCACCTCGGGGCGGCGATGCTCCTTCCCTGCATTTTATTAGCATAAGCGAGCAATGTATATCAATAGCCATTTCATCACAGACGTTGGCTCGCACGGCCACACGCCCCGTGCTCTCAGGGCACATTCTCGGTGAACCGGTCGATGTCACGTCAATTAAAGCCATTAACATTCCGGACTCACCACCGCCACTTAGACGGCCAAACCTATGAGCAATTTGTCTTCTTGGCCTGGGCCACGACACTTTAAGTCATTGACCGCCGAAGACTCACATCTATGCCAACGGCAAGTGCCACGTAACCTTAGGTCTCTTTAACCGAACGACATAGAGCGGGTACGGTTCCATCTAACCCGTGCTCACATCGCAACGGCAATTTAAGCCATTTGCGCGGGTCAAACTTCCACCGAGTCCCATTCTATCACAAGTCACATAACTCGGTTATGTTCAAGTTGGCTCTCAGGCCATCAAGTTGGCAAGATCTCGTATCCGCCCAGTTTTCCGGGTGCACCTTTGGGTTAGTCCCCAAGGCTCCCTGCTGCAATCTACCGCGTAGAAAACCTGAAAAACAACCAATAGCACAGAGTCTTCTCCGGCCTTATGCAATGCAACATCACCGATCCAGACCAACATGTCCGGGTAGGCTTCACACATCATGCCTATGTCCGTTCTCTCTTATGGACTCTAAACAATGGGGACTTCACATATCTACCCGAAGGAACGCCTCCAACTCTCCGCAAACTCGCGAGAGCGGGCTTCCTATGCTAAGAAAGAGAGCTACTCATGCTCAAGATGAGGATCGTTACCCTTGCGTTCCTCTTTGGCGCCATTGAAAAGCAATCGGATGGAAATCACCGCACTAGCGTTGCCTCCGTGGATCCGGAGTCGGCTTGCGATTCGGAGCTCCGAAGCTCCTCCAATGGCGGATCTAGCTCCTTCTTCCTCCCTTGGCTCTCCTCTCTCTCCAAGGACTTACAAAGATGATAAGGTATGAAAAGTGAGGGTTTTCCAAGTCCACTCACGGGTATATCCTCTCAGGAACAACCCCCAGCCGTTGGATCTTCAGTTAAAGAAATGAACGGCTTCGATTCGGGGCTGAAATGCCCAATCTGGATCGAACACGGCCTGGCACACGCCCGTGTCCAGGGCCGTATGCCGCATTCGCCGTCAAAATCGAATCTCCTGGAACCTCACACGGGTATCGAACACGCCCGTGTTCGAGCTGACACGCCCGTGTTCCACCTGACACGGCCGTGTAGCCGGCCGTGTACCCCATGATTTTTTCCCCATTTTCAACCCGAGCACTGCACGGGTTCTAGGACACGCCCGTGTCCTTACCCGTGTCACCTTGACACGCCTGGACCCCAGGCCGTGTACACGGGACACTTCATCGAGTGAAGATCGTCGACCTGATGACACGGCCTTGGACACGCCCGTGTCCTAGGTCGTGTGCCTTGTCTCGACGATCGTCGAGCGAATCTCGACGACTCCCCGGGACGATCGTCGACACGGGTCGACACGCCCTGCGACACGCCCGTGTCGCAGGCCGTGTGCCCACTCTCGATGAATCGTCGAGTAAAACTCGACGACTTCGCGGCTAAGTGTCGATACGGGTCGACATGCCCTTCGACACGCCCATGTCGCAGGCCGTGTGCCCACTCTCGACGAATCGTCGAGTAAATCTCGACGTCTTTGCGGCTAAGTGTCGACACACGCTTGACACTCCTTGGGACATACCCGTGTCCCAGGCCGTGTGCCTGCAGCCAGAACCAAAACTGGCCCAAAACGTCCCCCTTTTGCTCCTTTGAGTTTCGGGGCGTTACAACTCTCCCCTTCTTAAAAGAATTTCGCACACGAAATTAAATAGAGGAAAGACACGTACAAAACCAAAATTTGTACCTGAGCGGAACAACTCCGGATACTCGTCAAGCATAGTCTGCTCTCGCTACCAAGAGAGCTCCTCACGACCGCAATTGTCCCATCGGACCTTGACCATCCTGATCTCTTTATTGCGTAGCCGCTTGACCTCTGAGTCCTCGATCCGCACAGGCTTGACTTTTGTCGTTAGCCCACTATCCACCGGCACTTGATCGACCGCGATCACTTGCGTAGGCTTTTGTACCGCCTTCCGGAGTACCGAAATGTGGAATACATCATGCAAACCACTAAGCTCCAGTGAAAGCTTCAACCTATAGGCCGCTTCACCAACTCGCTCCAGAACCTCAAACGGTCCAAGGTACCTCGGGCTTAGCTTTTTCAATCGCCGCACCCGCGAGACACCCTTGAACGGCTTGATCTTTAAGTATACATAATCGCCCACAGCGAACTCCACGTTCCTGTGCTTGGCATTATAGTACTTTTCTTGCCGGTCCTGAGCGATAAGCAACCTCTCCCGAATGGTTCTCACCAAAGAAGTACAATCCTCCACTTCTGATCGCTTATACAACTTTGACTCACCCGTTTCTAACCAAGACAACGGCGTGCGACATTTTCTACCATAAAGGGCCTCGAAAGGCGCCATCTGAATACTCGCTTGGTAGCTATTGTTGTATGCGAACTCCACCAAATAAAGGTGGTCTTCCCATTGCTTTCCAAAATCCAAGACACACATGCGAAGCATGTCTTCCATGGTTCTATTGACCCTCTCGGTCTGCCCATCCGTTTGCGGATGGAAGGCTGTGCTGAATTTCAGCTTTGTTCCAAACATTTGCTGCACAAGCCTCCAATCATTGGACGTGAACCGCCCATCTCGGTCACTCACGATGCTGCGGGGCACACCATGAAGCCGTACTATGTTATCCACATAAAGCTTTGCCAGCTTCTCCACCGGATCATCCTTCCTATGCGGAATAAAATGCGACACCTTCGTTAAACGATCAACAACCACCCAAATGGCGTCGTTTCCCTTCTGCGACCTCGGCAAACCGTGCACAAATTCCATAGAGATGTCGTCAAATTTCCACTCCGGAATATGCAAGGACTTAAGAAATCCTCCAGGCTTTTGGCACTCCGCCTTTACCAAGGCGCAGGTTTGGCACTTCGCTACGTATAGCGCCACATCCTTTTTCAAACCCGGCCACCAAAACAGTTTCTTCACATCACGGTACATCTTCGTGCTCCCCGGGTGAATCGAGTACTTGGTATGGTGTGTCTCGTACAACAACTCCACCCGTAAATTGCCCACACTTGGGACGCACAAACGACCGTCTTTCCACAGCAATCCGTCCTCCACGACGAATTGGGAATTTGACCCATCCAGAGCCTCTATCATGAACTGCTTCATATGAGCATCCATATCCAAAGCCTGCCGAATCCGATCAGCCAGGTCATATTGGACTTCAGTCCAATTCAGAACTGCTTCAGCACTTGATTGCCTGTCCACACAAACAATCTCCAACGCCTCCAACTCCCTCACCAACCGCTCATCGTGCACCGATAGCCAATTGGCTTGAGCTGGGGCTCGGCGACTCAACGCGTCCACAACCGCATTCCCTTTGCCGGGCACGTAGTGGATCTTGAATGTATAGTCCCCCAGGAACTCCATCCATCTACGCTGCCGCATATTCAGATCCTTCTGATCAATTAGATACTTTAGGCTCTTGTGATCGGTGTAGATATCAATCTTCACACCGTAAAAATAGTGTCTCCACAGCTTCAAGGCAAAAATCACGGCCGCTAACTCCAAGTCATGGATCGGATAATTCCTCTCGTGCACTTTTAGCTGTCTTGAACCATAAGCTATCACGCTTCCATGTTGCAGTAGCACGCAACCTAAACCGCTGCCCGAAGCATCGCTATATATCTCATAGCCTTCGGTTCCACATGGCGAACTCAGCACAGGCACCGTGGTCAACCGACGCTTCAATTCCTCAAAAGCTCATGCGCACTCCGGCGTCCAAACGAACTTATGCTCCTTCCTCGTCAAAGTAGTGAGAGGTAACGCTATCCGCGAGAAGTTCTCTACGAAGCACCTATAATAGCCGGCAAGCCCCAAAAAGCTCCGGACTTCTGCTACCGTAGCAAGCTCAGGCCACTCCCGTATCGCAACAATCTTCGCTGGATCCACAGCAATACCCTCTACACTCACTATATGACCGAGGAACGCTACAGAGGATAGCCAAAACTCGCACTTCGAGAACTTGGCATACAACTGATTTCTCCTTAGCGTCTCCAACACCAAATGAAGATGCTTGAAGTGATCTTCCTCACTTTGCGAGTACACCAAAATATCGTCGATGAAGACGATCACAAAATGGTCCAAGTACTCCCTGAACGTCCTGTTCATCAAATCCATGAATACTGACGGCGCATTAGTCAGCCCAAACGGCATGACTGTAAACTCATAATGCCCGTATCTCGTACTGAACGCTGTCTTCGGGATATCACTCTCCCTTATTCGCAGCTGATAGTACCCAGCCTTGAGATCCAACTTCGAGTACACCGTCGACCCGACTAACTGATCAAAGAGATCATCAATCCGAGGGATCGGGTACTTGTTCTTCTCCGTCTGCTTGTTTAGCTCCCGATAATCAATACATAACCTCAAGCTTCCGTCCTTCTTCTTAACAAAGAGGACCGGTGCGCTCCAAGGTGAAGAACTCGGGCGCACATACCCTTGCTCCAATAACTCTTGCAGTTGAACTTTTAGCTCCGCCATTTCCTTAGGCGCTAGCCGATACGGAGATCGTGACACAGGCTTTGCACCTGGCACTATCTCGATCGTAAAATCTATCTCCCGCTGAGGCGGGGCTCCGGGAAGATCTGCGGCGAACACATCAGGGTATTCCGATACCACTAAAATACAATCCAACACGGGCTTCGGCTTTGCAACCTCCACTAGTGTAAAGAACAGTTCTGCTCCAGCACGAACCGCCTTCACCACCTGAAGAGCAGACATCAATGTCTTTGCTCGACCCCTTTAAGCCCGTAAAAGTCGTTTCACGACTTGCTCCCAGCTTAACTTCCTTGCTACCGCATTCTATATGGGCCTGCTGCTCCGAGAGCCAGTCCATGCCAAATATGACGTCGAACTCCACTAACGGAAGTAAAGACGCCCGCAGGTCGAACTCCTGCTCCCAAATACGAGTCTTAACATCGCAGATCCTATCCGCTCGCATCGAACACCCATTGGGCAACAACACATCCAACTTATCCTTCGCCATCGAAGAAGGGACTCCGATGCGTGATATAAATCCTTCGGACAAGAAGGAGTGTGAAGCTCCCGTATCGAAGAGTGCTCGTGCCGGATTTTCACAAATCAATACGAATCCTAAACAAGTAGTGGTAAGGTAACATGCGCATAACAAGTATTTATAGAAATTGACTTGCTATAAATTAAACCATACCTGTCACCACATCAGCTTGTTTAATGGCCTCCTGTTGGCCAAGATTGTAGACCCTTGGTTGGGCCGGAGCATAATGGGATGCGGTCGACTCCACCGCCTTTCCCTTCTCTTCATAAGTAGCTCCCGGCTTCCTCTCGGACTTAGGACGTCCGCTCCAACAATCACGGGCGAAATGCCCCGTCTTTCCACATGTAAAGCACGCGCCCGGGGTCCGACTCGTAGTCGCCCTAGAAGCACCAGAAGGTGCTGGACCCGAAGTCCTATGCTTCTTGAAAGCCCTCCGATAGCCGGACTTTGAAGTACTCGGCACTTTAAACTCAGATTTCTTCTCACCCAAGCTTTTCTTTGCTTGTACATTTTTCATGTCCTTCTCCAAGGACCGGGCAGTATTGACTAAGGTTAGGAAACCCTGCGTCATCGGCCCCGAAAGTAGTAGTCTCAACTCATCCCTCAAGCCTTCATAGAAGCGATTAGTCTTGCGCTCCTCATCCACTATGGTGGAGCTAGCATAACGACTTAGACGAGTAAACTCGTGGAGATATTCATCCACGCTCCTCTCACCCTGTAACAACTTCAGGAACTCATTCTCCAATGCTATCTTCTGCGTCGAAGGGAGGTATCTAGCCAAGAATAATCTCGAGAACTCCTCCATCGAGACATCACCAAGTTGCCTACCTCTCAGTAAGTGCAGCTCCAATCCTTCCCACCACATCCTCGCTTCACCGTCTAAAAGGAACGTAGCGATGGTGGTCATTTGCCACTCCTCCGTCTCCATCGTTGTCATGACTCTCTTCACCCTGGAGAGCCAGTCTTCAGCCTGAGATGGGGTTCCCAACCCCGAGAATAACGGAGGGTTAAAGCTCATTATATTCTTTAGCTGACTCTCAGTTGCCTCCTTGGCACTACCGGTTCAACAACCACTTGCTCCACTCTCCTCGGCTCCGCCTCTTGCAGAGGTTCTTGCTCCATCACAGGAGCGGGCTGCTGCGCTTGCCTTCCAGGCTGCGCATTTATCACGGCCAACACCGCTTCAGCCACCAATCGAATATTCTCAGCCGACAGAGGTGTTGCAGGAGCAACATCCGGTGCACTACTAGCCTCAGAAACTCGGCGTTCTGACGGCCCAACACCACTTCTGGTCACCTATAGTGGTACAAAGCACCGTTAAGCGACCAAATAAATTACAAACAGTAATTATAGGAACACGCAGGTTCCTCAAACATGAGTATTTTCATTCCTAAGTGGACATTCATGGGTTCTTTTACCATTATAACGATGACGCACACAATGTGCTCACCACCCCTTAAAAAGAATTCGCCCACGAATTCACTTTAAGCCCGACCAAAACCAGTAGTCTGATACCAAATTGTAACGCCCCAGGATCGAAACCTGGCTCTGATACCACCAAATTGTAACGCCCCCTATCCGTCGCATAGCATATAGCAGTAGGTCCGGCCGGGGCCCGACGCCATATACCACAGACAGACCGGGTGGTTACTTATGGAAACCATCCAACCAATCTCAACGTCCTACACAGAGCATTCTAGCGGAAGCAGTTTATAAAAGTTGTAAACAAGAACCCAGCATCAAGCACGAATGTCCACTAGTACAAATTAGGAATGTTATATAAAAATACCCAAAACAAGCCTTAAGGCCTTACAAAATGTTTCACTTGAATATTACATGTTTTACAAACCACGGCACGCAGGCCGGTCATACAAGAATAAAGCAGTAAACACTTCTACTTGGGCCTTCGAGGGCCAGCTTCGCAAAAAGGGCTTTAGCCCGCTATTGACCGCTTGGTCCAGCTGCACCTGCAAGCAACAAACCACCGCACGGTGGAGAAAACAAGGCAACGGTCAGCAATGCTGACCAAATTATAACGATTCCGCCCCCAACTCGGGGCGGCGATGCTCCTTCCCTGCATTTCATTAGCATAAGCGAGCAATGTATATCAATATCCATTTCATCATAGACGTTGGCTCGCACGGCCACACGCCCCGTGCTCTCAGGGCACATTCTCGGTGTACCGGTCGATGTCACGTCAATTAAAGCCATTAACATTCCGGACTCACCACCGCCACTTAGACGGCCAAACCTATGAGCAATTTGTCTTCTTGGCCTGGGTCATGACAATTTAAGCCATTGACCGCCGAAGACTCACATCTATGCCAACGGCAAGTGCCACGTAACCTTAGGTCTCTTTAACCGAACGACATAGAGCGGGTACGGTTCCATCTAACCCGTGCTCACATCGCAACGGCAATTTAAGCCATTTGCGCGGGTCAAACTTCCACCGAGTCCCATTCTATCACAAGTCACATAACTCGGTTATGTTCAAGTTGGCTCTCAGGCCACCAAGTTGGCAAGATCTCGTATCCGCCCAGTTTTCCGGGTGCACCTTTGGGTTAGTCCCCAAGGCTCCCTGCTGCAATCTACCGCGTAGAAAACCCGAAAAACAACCAATAGCACGGAGTCTTCTCCGGCCTTATGCAATGCAACATCACCGATCCAGACCAACATGTCCGGGTAGGCTTCACACATCATGCCTATGTCCGTTCTCGCTTACGGACTCTAAACAACGGGGACTTCACATATCTACCCGAAGGAACGCCTCCAACTCTCCGCAAACTCGCGAGAGCGGGCTTCCTATGCTAAGAAAGAGAGCTACTCATGCTCAAGATGAGGATCGTTACCCTTGCGTTCCTCTTTGGCGCCATTAAAAAGTAATGGATGGAAATCACCGCACTAGCGTTGCCTCCGTGGATCCGGAGTCGGCTTGCGATTCGGAGCTCCGAAGCTCCTCCAGTGGCGGATCTAGCTACTTCTTCCTCCCTTGGCTCTCCTCTCTCTCCAAGGACTTAGAAAGATGATAAGGTATGAAAAGTGAGGGTTTTCTAAGTCCACTCACGGGTATATCCTCTCAGGAACAAGCCCCAGCCGTTGGATCTTCAGTTAAAGAAATGAACGGCTTTGATTCGGGGCTGAAATGCCCAATCTGGACCGAACACGGCCTGGCACACGCCCTTGTCCAGGGCCGTGTGCCGCATTCGCCGTCAAAATCGAATCTCCTGGAACCTCACACGGGTATCGAATACGCCCGTGTTCGAGCAGACACGCCCGTGTTCCACCTGACACGGCCGTGTAGCCGGCCGTGTACCCCATGATTTTCCCTATTTTGAACCCGAGCACTTTCTAGGATATGCCCGTGTCCTTACCCGTGTCACCTTGACACGCCTGGACCCAGGCCGTGTACACGGGACACTTCGTCGAGTGAAGATCGTCGACCTGATGACACGGCCTTGGACACGCCCGTGTGCCTTGTCTCGACGATCGTCGAGCGAATCTCGACGACTGCCCGGGACGATCGTCGACACGGGTCGACACGCCCTGCGACACGCCCGTGTCGCAGGCCGTGTGCCCACTCTCGACGAATCGTCGAGTAAAACTCGACGACTTCGCGGCTAAGTGTCGACAAGGGTCGACACGCCCTGCGACACGCCCGTGTCGCAGGCCGTGTGCCCACTCTCGACGAATCGTCGAGTAAATCTCGACATCTTCGCGGCTAAGTGTCGACACACGCTTGACACGCCCTGGGACACGCCCGTGTCCCAGGCCGTGTGCCTGCTGCCAGAACCCAAACTGGCCCAAAACGTCCCCCTTTTGCTCCTTTGAGTTTCGGGGCGTTACACCAAATGCCTGCTTGCACTCGTGAGTCCACACAAACTTTTGATCTTCACGAGTTAGTGAAGTGAGGGGTAGAGCTATCTGCGAAAAGTTTGCTACGAATCTTTTATAATACCTGGCTAGTCCAAGGAAACTTCGGACTTCCGCCATGGTCCTCAAAATCGGCCAATCTCTGATGGCTTCCACTTTTGTTGGATCTACCGCCACCCCATCCTCACTAATCACATGCCCCAAAAATGCCACCTTCTTTAGCCAGAACTCTCACTTTGAGAACTTTGCATAAAGCTGGTTCTCTCTCAACACTTGCAAGACTACTCTCAAGTGAGTCTCATGCTCTACCTCCGATTTGGAGTACACCAGAATGTCATCAAAAAAGACAAATACAAAAGAGTCCAAGTATTTCTGAAATACTCGATTCATCAAATCCATGAATAGGGATGGTGTTTTCGTCAGCCAGAACGACATCACCAAGAACTCAAAATGACCATCCCTCATACCAAACGCTATCTTGGGTATGTCCTCGTCTCGAATTCGCAACTGATAATATCCTGACTTCAAGTCCAATTTTGAATACACCACCGACCCCACCAACTGGTCGAACAGGTCGTCTATCCGAGGAATCAGATACTTATTCTTGACAGTCAGTTTATTCAACTCTCGATAGTCTATGCACAACCGCAGACTACTGTATTTCTTCTTCACAAACAACACATGCGCGCTTCACGGTGAAGAACTGGGTTTGATATACCCCCGCTCCAATAGTTCCTGCAACTGTACCTTGAGTTCGGCGAACTCCTTTGGTTCTGTCCTGAACGGAGGACGTGACACCGGCCTAGCCTCGACCACTAACTCAATCGAGAAATCAATCTCCCGCCGAGGAGGCGCTCCAAGAAGTTCATCCGGAAATACAACCTTTAACTCTGACACTACGTGCACTTCCCCAAGCGATAACTTGGAAAGTCGAACCTCTAATAAGGCTACAAGAGCTACTCCACCCTGGTTAACTGCTCGCACCAACTGAATGGCCAAAATCAGGGAATAGGCCGCTCCATTAAGGCCCCCAAACTTGACTTCTGCCTGCCCTTCGCTTCTTAGGGTCACCACCTTGGATAGGAAATCAATAATGGCACGCTGCTTCGCTAGCCAGTCCATTCCCAATATCACATCAAACTAGACAACCGGTAGGACCGCTGCTATTAACACGAAGTCAACTCCGCCTATCTCCCAACAAATGCGCCCTTTTTCCCCGGTTGTCATGGATGACCCATTGGGCATGCACAACTTCAACTCTGTGTCTGCCAATAATGACTCAACTCCAATCCTCCAGATGAATGTTTCCGCAAGAAAGGAATTCGACGTTCCTGTATCAAACAATACCCTAGCGGGGTATCCGTAAACCAACATAAAGCCTAAAACATAGACATCAATTATAACGGTCTAAAAGCATGAAGCGCAAGTTTAAACTTAAACTTCCTCATACCTGTCACCACATCGGGTTGGCGGATCGCTTCCTGCTGCCCAATGTAATAGGCCCTTGGTTGCACTGGTTGGAAACAAAAAGTGCTAGACTCCGTCATCTTTCCTTTCTCTGCGGCACTGGGGCCGGAGAGCACAGTCTGCTCCTGCCTTGGTTCCTTATCCGCACCTATTTGATTACAAAAACGAGCAATGTGCCCCACCTTTCCACAATTGAAGCACGTTGGTGGTCCCTTATAGTGAGACCCTCCGAACGTCCACTTGCTTTTCTCACCGGACTTGAATGGTGAGGCTTTTTCCTCCACCTAATTCCCTTCAGACTTTCCATGGGATTGAGAAGGCTTCCCTTCCCCTTGCTTGGGCTTAAACCTTTACGGTGTTGGCTTCGATCCAGATCACTCTCCAATGTTCTGTCCGCCTCAACCAACTCATTGAAACCAGATCTCTTCATGGCGATGAGGGGTTGTCTTAAATTCTCCCTCAGCCCCAGGTAGAAGAGGTTATCCCTCTCCTCATCATCTGCCATTGTCGTTCCTGCATAACGACCCAACCTAGTGAATTCCTGCACATACTGGTAAACTGTCTTATCCCGCTGTACCAAATGCAGAAACTGCCTTTGAATGGCCAACCTTGTCGAAACGGGAATGTACTTCTTTAGGAAAGCATTCCCAAACTCTTGCATGGACGGGGTGCGTCTAGGAAACTGGCGGCCACTATGGCTCACCCACCATAACTTTGCATCTCCCTCCAACATGAAGGTCGCAAACTCAGATTTCTTCTCCTCTGTCGTCTCTGCCGCACTCAGAAGCTCTTTAATCCGTGCCCACCAATCCTCCGCATCTGTTGGCGTACCAACTCCCTTGAACGTCGGGGGATGGATGTTCAGAAAATACTTCATCTGCCGGTCTCCATGCCCGACCACCACTCTTTCGGCCAATGGATCTACTCGCCTGGTTTCTCTGCCCGGCATGGCCGTCGCCGTATTCGGTGTAGCAGGGGTTGCTACCTGAGCTGTTGTTACAGCATGAGCTGCCACCATTGCTTCTGCAAGCATGCGACACAGTCGGCCGGGTTTACACCCATGCCCAAAGGACCCTGAGTAGTAGCGCTGCTCACTGAAAGCTCTTCTCTTGGTCTTGACGTACCCGCCTCGTTTCTTGCACTCTTAAGAAAACTAAAGAAACAAGGAATCAGTCTCTTAATCGCAAGACTCAAATATATGGACACACATTATCCCACATTGCTCCTATGTGGATAACTTCTACACGCACTGACCTCGAATCTAAACATTGCTCTGATACCAAATTGTAACACCTCCCCTGTAATGACCGTAAAATATGGGTCCGGCCGGGGCCCCGCAACATACAGACCCCACAACTTTAGCATTACAAGATGATATTACTACCCAATCTCAAAACTCAAAACAACAGCGAAAACATCAAATAAGACTACAGTTATCCACATACACAAGAGTATCGAAATGGCCTTATTGCCTTACAACAATAGAGAGTACAAACTCCAAAAGGTAACATCAATAACAGTGAGCATAAACACTCCTATACTACCTCGGCATGCAAGCCGGAAAACAAAAGTATCAAGCATACACGACCACCAAAAGAAAGGAGCTAGTACAAAACTGGAAATACTTCATGTGGCTTAGGCCCTTTTGGCCAGCAAGCTATCTCCTGCTTACGATCCTTGCCTTGTAAAAATTTGTTGTAACGTGGGTCAGGAAAGGCTGACCTCTAACTGTGTAACAAACACATCTCCTCCCGGCCGCTCCTAACGGTCGCCGGGGTACCCCTCCAACCTACTAGTTAGCACTTCATATACCATATACATAAACAAGTAAAGCACTAAAAGAACAGGCTTGAATGTCTCAAACAACATGCACGTTTTCTATGTTGAGCATGTAATAAAAAGGGCCTACTATGCAACATATATGCAAAACCCGGGCTTCACCCAAGACACCCTATTACGTATGCATCTAGAACATCATCATAATATCTGGGTACTTCTAATTTCCCCATTGTCGTTAAGACACAAACAAAATGGGCACTACATTCCCCTAACGGCATACAAGCCTCCACACGGAACTCTTGCAAAGGCCCCACCCGCTCATGGTCTTAGACCCGGGCTTGCCTGCAAGCTCTGACTTCTCATGTTAGGATTCCGTCCAACACACTAACTGATTCTAAGAACCCTTGTTGGACCCCACTCGCTCATGGCCTCATTGCCCGAGCATGCCCCATGTTTGGCGTTCTCGTTAGTCTCACAGAAGGGGACTAGTCTCGCCGGGACACTCTCCCCACATGACTTGCATGTCACGGGATAGCCAGCAGACCACAGAGATAAAGCCGTACCTTAGCACAACACAGTCCATAAACATTCCCACCATAATCCATCGTTTGTACTACAATGTCCCCGCGCACTACAGAAACCATCTACCGCCAATGCGGAGATAACCTTGTCCACCAAGGAAACCATCTACCGCCATTGCGGATCTATCCTTGTCCAGTTCCGGCTACATATACTCACTCGAGAAAAGGGGGAAAGCACAAACATCACAAACGACATCTTACCACAACATATTTCTACAAATTCCTAAAGGCTCGTAATGCAACATCACCGATTCAGACTAACGGTCGCGATCATGGCTTCACCACCATGCCTGATCCACTAATGGAGCGGATATCTAATGCAAAAATCATGTCGGGGACGGACTCAATCGACCCGGAGGTTTCTCTTGAACCAATGCGACGCAACCCCTCTCATTTGAGAGATTTGGTGCCCAAAAGCTTCAAATAAAAGATACAAAACATGGATCCTAAAAGCAAGAGGAGACGTGTCGTTACCTTACGACCGCTCTTCCTTGCCATGGGAACTTAACCGGTTCAAAACCACCGCAACGGACTTGCCTCCGCAGATCTGGACTGGGCTCTCAATCTGGGGCTCCAAAGCTTCTCCAGCAGCCGGATCTCTCCTCCACCTTCTTCCTTGCTCTCCCTTCTCTCTAGAAGTTAGAAAGAGAGTACTTGATGAAGAATGAGGGTTTCCAAACCCTATTCCCGGACATAACTCAGCAAGGATAGCCCTAGACCATCAGATCCCAAAAGAAGGAAACGAACGGCCACAATCCGAACTTAAAACCAAAACACCTGGGCCGAATACGGCTTGCGACACGCCCATATCCAAGGCTGTGTGCCTCAATCGACGCTGAAAACCGTCGCACCCAGAACAGGACATGGGCTCTAAACACGCCCATATCGAAGTTGGCACGCCCATGTCACCAAGAACACGCCCGTGTGCCTGGGCTTGTTCCTCCATCGACACAGGAACAAACCCCACCCGAGGAGAACACGGGTACTCGATACGCGCATGTCACATTTGACACGCCCGTGTCTAACATGAACATGCCTGGGCTCCAGGCCGTGTCTATCCACTCACACGGCCCGACCAACAACCCGAGCAAGATACGACCTGGGACACGCCCGTGTCTCAGGCCGTGTTCGAAGTCCCGACGATCGTCGACCGCCACTTCGTAGAATACGTGCATAATATGGGCTTGGACACTCCTGCGTCCTAGTCCGTGTACACTATCTCAACACTTAGTCGAGCGTAGTTCGTTAACTTTCGGGGCTCTCGACGAACCCGAGCACGACACGGCCATGGACATGCCCGTATCCTCGGCCGTGCTCACTGTCTCGAGACTTCATCATGACTAGTTCGTCGACCACCCGAGTTGTTCGTCGAACCCGAGCACGACACGGCCCGGGACACGCCCGTGTCCTCGGCCGTGTGACCCTCACCAAGACCCAAACTTGGCTCTCAATGCTGTCCGTCCCTCTTTCAAATTTTGGGGCGTTACACCCTGAGCAGTAGCGCAGCTCGCTGAAAGCTCTTCTCTTGGTCTCGACGTACATGCGTCGTTGCTTGCACTCTTTATAAAAGCAAGGTAACAAGGAATTAGTCTCTTAATCACAAGACTCAAACATAAGGACACGCATGGTCCTGCATTACTACTATGTGGATAACTTCTATACGTGATCTGATTACGTTAAATCGACCTCCCTAACTGACCTTGGAAGCAACCTGGCTCTGATACCAAATTGTAACACCTCCCCTGTAATGACCGTATAATATGGGTCCGGTCGGGGCCCCACAACATACAAACGCCACAGCTTTAGCATTAAAAGATGATATTAAATACCCATTCTCAAAACTCAATATCAAACAACAGCGGAAATAGTAAACAAGACCCGAAGTAATCCACATACACAAGAGTATACAAACAGCCTTAAGGCCTTACAACAATAGATAGTCCAAACTCAAATGATAACAACAAACATAAATATGCATAAGAACCCCTAGACTACCTCGGCATGCAAGCCGAAAAACTAGAGCATCAAACATACAATGACACAAAAATAGAGGTAGTACAAAACTTGTAGCACTTCATGAGGCTTAGGCCTTTTTGGCCGGCGAGCTAGATCCTGCTTGCGATCCTTGCCCGGAAAAATTTGGTGGCAACGTGGGTCAGCAAAGGCTGACCACAAACTGTGTAACCAACACATCTCCTCCCAGTCGTCCCTAACGGACCTCGGGGTACCCCTTCAACCTGCAAGTTAGCATTTCGTATGTCGTATAAATAAACATGTAAAGCTCTAAAAACAGGTTTGGGTGTCTCAAGCAACAAACATGTTTTCTATGTTAAGCATATAATAAAAAGGGGGCCTACTATGCAATATGCATGCAAAACCCGGGCTTCACCCAAGGCACCCTATTGCTTATGCATCTAGCACATCATCATAATATCAGGGTACTCTCAATTTTCCCATTGGCGTTAAGCCGAAATCAAAAGGGCACTGGATTTCCCCGAATGACATAAAAACCGCCACACAAAAATCTGGCCAAGGCCCTAACCGCTCGTGGGTCTAAGCCCCGGGCTTGCCTGCAAATTCTGACTTCGCGCTTCAGTATTCTGTCTCACACGCAAATCGATTCTAAGAACCCTTGCTGGACCACACCCGCTCGTGGCTACATTGCCCGGGATTGCCCCAAGCTTGGCATTCTCTTCAGTCTCACAGAAGGGGACTAGTCTCGTCAGGACACTCTCCCCCACATAACTTGCACGTCACGAGATAGACATCCAAGCACGGAGACAAAGCCGCGCCTTAGCACATCACAATCCATAATCATTCCCACAATAATCATTTGTTCTGCATCGTCCGCGCGCACCAAGGAAACCATCTACTGCCATTGCGGAGCTAACCTTGTCCACCAAGGAAACCATATACCACCAATGTGGAGCTAACCTTATCTGGTTCCGGCTACATAAACTCACTCGATAAAAAGGGGAAAAATCACATACATCACAAACGACATCTTGCCACAACGGATTTCTACAAAATCATTAAGGCTCGCTATGCAACATCACCGAGTTGTACTAACGGTCGCGACTACAGCTTCACCCACCATGCCTAATCAACTAACGGAGCGGATCTCTAATGCAAACTCATGCCGGAGATGGACTCAATCGACCTGGACATTCCGCTTAAACCATGGCGACCCAAACCCCTCTCATTTTAGAGATTTGGTGCCCAAAATCTTGAAAGAAAAAGATGCTAAGCACGCATCTTAGAAACCGTGAGGAGAGGTGTCGTTACCTTACGACCCCTCTTCCTAGCCATGGGAACTTAGCCAGATGAGAAAAACTGCAACGGACTTGCCTCTACGGATCTGCACTCGGCTCGCGATTTGGGGCTCTGAATCTTCTCCGGCAGCCGGATCTCTCATTCACGTTCTTCCTTGCTCTCCATTCTCTCTAAAACTTTAGAAAGAGAAAAATTGATGAGGAATGAGGGTTTCAAACCCTATTCCATGACTTATCACAACAAGGACAACATTCGGGCCATCAGATTCCATTAGAAGGAATCAGACAGCCACGATTCGCACTTAAAACCAAAATCCTGGGCCGAATACGGCCTGTGGCACGCCAGTGTCCCAGGCCGTGTGCATCAATCGATGCAAAAACCGTCGCACCCAAAACAGGATACGGACTCTAGACATGCCCATATCAAACGTGACAAGCCCGCATCACTCAATATACGCCCGTGTTGATGGGAGTGTTCCTTCTTCGACACATGGCCAAAAATAACCCGAGGAGAACACGGGTAATCGAGACGCCCGTGTCGAATTTGACATGCCCGTGTCAGGATGAACATGGCTGGGCTCCAGGCAGTATTACTCCCCTGACACAGTCCGGCTAACATACCGAGCAGGACATGGCCTAGGACACGCCCGTGTCTCAGGCCGTGTTCGCTGTCTCGATGATCGTCGACCGCATTATCGTCTACCACTCGACAAATTCGTTGAACCTGAGCACAACACGGACTTGGACACGCCGTGTCCCAGGCCGTGTTGACTATCTCGACACTTCGTCGAGCTCATTTCGTCGGCCCCCTGGGTTTTTCGTCGAACTCGAGCACGACATGGCCTTGGACACGCCCGTGTCCTACGCCATGTTACCTATACAAAGACCCCAACTTGGCTCTAAACGTTGTTTGTCCCTCTTTCGAGTTTCGGGGCATTACAATTATACCATATTTATATAGTGTTAACCGATCCCTAATGGGTAAACCTGTTTGCCAAAGATAGATTTATCAGAGCATTATTGAAATGTCTTTTTCGAGATGAATATGGACAACGAGATCAAAAATTATGGCTCTATTTATTGGGCAATATTTATTGTGCCATATTTATTGAGCCATTATGATTGAGTCATATTTCATGAGTCATATTTATTGAGACATAATTATTGAATCATATTTCTTGAAGCATTTTCATTAGAGATATTTAATAAGACATTTTTATTGAGCCATATTTATTACGCCAATTTTATTGAGAAATATATATTGAGACATTTTTATTTTGAAGCATTTATTATAACATATTTATTGAGTGTTGAACGTGCTCGAGCAGGTAATCCTGTTCCCCAATTGATAAATCATTCAGAGGTTTTTTCAATGAGTTTTTTCGGGCTGAAAACACACAACCGAATCAAAAGTTTTGGTCATATTTATTGCGCCATATTTCATTGGACATATTTATTAAGTCATATTTACTGAGCCATATTTAATTATGTCATATTAATTACGCCATATTTATATTGCGTTAAATGAGCCCGAACTGGAAAATCTGTTTGCTAAATGATAGATTTATCTGAGCACTTTTCAATAGGCTTTCCGGGGCTGAAAATGGACAATCAGATCAAAAATTATGACTATATTTATATTTATTGGGCTTTATTTATTATGTCACATTTATTGAGTCAAATTTATTGAGTAATATTTTTTGAGCCATATTTATTGAGACATAATTATTGAGTCATGTTTCTTGTGTCATTTTCATTAAAGTATATTTAATAACCCATATTTATTGAGACATGTTGATACGCCATATTTTTTGAGATATATTTATTACGTCATATTTATTATGTAGTATTTATTATAACATATTTATTGAGTGTTGAATGAGCCCGAACGGGTAAACAGGATTGTCAATCGATAAATCATTTAGAGATATATTTATTGTACTCTATTTATTTGGCTATATTTATTATGCCGTATTTATTTTGCCATATTTTTTATGTCAAATTTATTGTGACATATTTATTGAGTGTCACACAAGCCCAAATAGGTAATCATGATCACCAATAGATAAATCATTTCGAGCACTTTTAAATGGGCTTTTCCGTGCTTAAAATGGACACTTATAACAAAAATTATGGTCATATTTATTGAGTCATATTTATTACGGCATACTTCTTTGGCCTTATTTATTCAGTCAAATTTATTGAGCTATATTTATTTGTGTTATATTTATTGCGCCATATTTATATAGCGTTAAACGAGCCCGAATGGGTAAACCTATTTGCCAAAGATAGACTTATCCGAGCATTTTTCAAATGTCTTTTTCTGGATGAAAATGGACTACCAGATAAAAAATTATGGTTTTATTTATTGAGCTATATTTATTGCTCCTTATTTATTAAGCCATTATGATTGAGGCATATTTCATGAGTCATATTTATTGAGACGTAATTATTGAATTATATTTCTTTAAGTATTTTCATCAAGAGATATTTAATAAGCCATATTTATTGAGCAATATTTTTATGCCAAATTTATTGAGATATATTTATTTCCCCATATTTATTACGTAGTATTTATTATAACATATTTATTGAGCGTTGAACGAGCACGAGTGGGTAAACCTGTTTGTCAAAGGATAAATCATTCAGAGCACTTTTTAATACGCTTTTCGAGGATAAAAAAAGATAACTGAATCCAAAGCTATGAACATATTTATTGACTAAAATTTAATGCGTCATATTTATTTTATCATATTTACTAAATCATATTTACTAATCCATATTTATTGAGACTTAGTTATTGAGTCATATTTTTTGTGCCATATTTATTGAGCAATATTTTTGAGCCACATTTATTAATGCATATTTATTATGTCAATTTTTATTGCGCCATATTTATTGTGCCTGATTTTTTGCCACATTTATTGAGCGATAAACGAGACCGAATGAGTAAACCTGTTCGCCAATGGATAGACCTTTATATGCTCTGTTTAATTGGCTTTTTTGCGCTAACAACTGATAACCGGATCATTGTCATTTTCGGGCATTTTCGGGCTTTTTTGGGCTGATAACTCCAAATTTTCTTATGTCATATTTATATAGTAGTAAACAAGCCCAAACAGGTAAACCTGTTCCCCAATGGATAAATAATTTCGAGCTATTTTAAATGAGTTTTTTCGTGCGGAAAACAGACAACCGGAACAAAAGTTATGGTCAAATTTATTGAGCCATATTTATTGCGCCATATTTTGTTGGCCATATTTATTGAGCCATATTTATAGGGCTATATTTATTTGTGTCATATTTATTATGTCATATTTATTATGTCATATTTATATAGTGTTAAACGAGCCCGAACGGGTAAACCTGATTGCCAAATATAGATTTATCCGAGTTTTTTTGAAATGTCTTTTTCGGGATGAGTATGGACAACGAGATGAAAATAATGACAATATTTATTGGGAAATATTTATTGTGTCATATTTATTAAGCAATTATGATTGAGCCATATTTCAAGAGTCATCTTTATTGAGACATTATTATTGAATCATATTTTTAAAGTATTTTCATAAGAGATATTTAATAAGATATTTTATTGAGCCATATTTATTACAGCAATTTTATTGAGAAATATTTATTGCTCATTTTTATATTGAAGTATTTATTATAATATATTTATTAATTATTGAACGAGTCCGAGCGGTAAACCTGTTTCCCAATGTATAATTCATTCAGAGGTTTTTCAATGAGTTTTTTCGGGCTAAAAACGGACAACCGGAACAAAATTTATGGTCATATTTAATGAATCATATTTCTTGTGCCATATTTCCTTGTCCATATTTATTGAGGCATATTTACTGAGCCATATTTATTTGTGTCATATTAATTACGTCATATTTATATAGAGTTAAATGAGCATGAACGGGAAAATCTATTTGCTAAATGATATATTTATCCAAGCACTTTCCTATAGGCTTTCCGGGGCTAAAAATGGACAACCGGATCAAAAAATATGGTTATATTTATTGTTCTATATTTATTTGGCTATATTTATTATGCCATATTTATTGTGTCATATTTATTGATCCATATTTTCTGAGCCATATTTATTGTTACATAATTATTGAGCCATGTTTCTTGTGTCATTTTCATTAAAATATATTTAATTAGCCAAACTTATTGAGCCATGTTTATTACGCCAAATTTATTGAGTTATATTTATTGCGTCATATTTATTATGTAGTATTTATTATAACATATTGAATGAGCCAGAATGGGTAAACATGATTGTCATTTGATAAATCATTTAGAGCTATATTTATTGGGCTATATTTATTATAACATATTTATTTTGTCATATTTTTTACGCCATATTTATTGTGCCATATTTTTTGAGTGTGTTGGAACACCCTATTACTAATTTGGGTCAGTATCACTATGTCTCTAGGAACCTTTGCTTGACCTCCTGTATAGCTTAAAAGGTCAGTTAGAATTGAGTCTAAGGGTTAGAAGTCTAGGTTTGGAAGCTGCCCTGAAGACCAAGATTTTGTGTTTGGAGACTAAGTCATATCGTCGAGCTCAGCACGACGATTCGTCGAACTCCGGTCGACGATCGTCTAGCTCAACTTCGACAGATCGTCGAACTCCATTCGACGATCGCTGAGCTCAACTTCATTATATCGTCGAACTCCATTCGACGATCGGTGAGCTCAGGTTGACGATTTTGACTCTGCTTTGGATCTTTATCTCTGAGCTCAGTTCGACGATCTTTGAGCTCAGATCGACGATATTTTGCTGCTGTATATTTCCAGATCGCTGAGCTCAGCTCGACGATAGCAGAGCTCAGTTCGACGATTTCAGATAACTTCAAGGATGTTTCTAAATTCAAATTCAAATCAGTTAAGGAGTTATTCTGCAATTAATTCAGAGATTTCCTAGCCGTTTTCATTCATTTCTGGACCAAGTTTCAAGGGATTTTTCAAGGAATCTTTCAGTGGACTTTCCTCCATAAGAGATTTTGCAATTAAGGATGCAATTAATGCAGGCCAACAGCTATTCTTCTCAGAGAGAATGTTTTGTTCAGTACCAGTGAATAATAGACAAGGATTTTTGAATCTCCCATAGAACACACAATACAGGGAGAGACACACAGATTACAGAGACACATTCAAAAATTATTCTGTCAAAAAGAATTCTGAAGAACACTCATCCAAGGAGATCAATCTTTTCAGAAAGCTTCAGATCTCTTTAGTTTTCAAAGTGTTCAAGGCCAACATATTTCCAGACTCCAGACATTCAACATTTCAGTCATTGCTGAAATCATCTTTTGCTGGAGTTCAATCTTTGAAGGCCTATCACCCTCAGCAAAGCTTTTCTTCCTGAAGATCTCAAGGATTCAGGGGGAGCTTTGACATCAACAATCCACATAGTCTTCTCAGTTGTTTGAGAAAGAGAAGACTTCCATCACTCTCTCACCACCTCTCTGTAAAGGGTTTCTCAAACTCCCTTCAAAAGTTTGAGCTTGGTTTTTGAGCACCTTGTCAAAAGCTCATTGGTCGCAAGACACCTGATCAAAAAATCTGCTTTGGTTTTTGAGCACCTTATCAAAAGCTCATTGGTGCCCAGGACACCTGATCAACTCATCCTGCAGTGGATTCCTACCTAGGGTGGTAGAAGAGTGGATGTACCCAAGTTTAGGGGAACCACTATATTTCCTTGTGTCTTCTGGTTTTGCTTGTGTTTATGTTTGTTTCTGGCCTTGATTTTTTTGTGCTTAGCTTTTGTTTAACTTAGTGCTGTGATTAGATTTATTATTTCTTCCCTGCTCACTCTAATCACAACAATTGTTGTAAAAGTTTTTAAAGCACCATATACTCTATTCACCCCCCTCTAGAGTATATCAGATCTAACTGCACTTTCAATTGGTATCAGAGCGAGGTTGGTTAAACATACCATACCTGATTGGTTGTACAGGCTAACACCTGAACCCAAAGATCCCTAGTTAGATCTGTTTTTCTTTTGTAGTTTATTATTAGATTTTGTTTGCACAAATCATGGCCCAAAACAAAGATTATGCTAGCACCAGACCTCCAGTGTGCAATCTATCCAAGTTTGCACTTTGGAAAGCAAGGATTAGGCTGTACATGAATTCTATTGATGAAGATATTTTTAATTCTGTTTTGACAGTATGTCCAAGACCCCCAGAGAACACAAGTATAAATGCTGTTCCACCTCCATCAGGAACATATGCTGATATCAAGAGATGGAAGGTAGCTGATGCCAAGGCTATGAACATCTTGGCCCAGACAATGTCAGATGACATATTTCAAAAGGTGGCTGAATGCAATTCAGCAAAGGAAATTTGGGACAAACTCTCAGAAATAGTCTCAGGCTCAGCTGATGAGAGAAAGGATAGAAGATCCCATCTCATCTCTCAATATGAGAATTTCAAAAAGGGAGAAACTGAGTCAGTGGGAGACATGTACAACAGGCTAAGTCTAATTGTCAGTGAACTCAGAACATTGGACAAAGAGATCTCTCTAACAGAACTTAATGACAAGATCCTAATGTGCTTCCCTAGCACTTGGGATTCAAGAATCTGGCCAATTAAGGATGCCAGAAGTCTGAATGAGATCACTACTGAAGCTCTATTGGGTAAGCTCAAATCTTATGAGCTACTCATCAAAAATAGAGAGGAAGAACAGAAGGCTGCCTCACCAGCCACCAGAAAAGAGAAGACCATAGCATTCAAGGCAACTGAGGATCTGCCTGAGGATAAAGCCACAGGCAATGATGAACTACTCAGTCTGCTGGCCAAAAGATTCTACAAGATGGCCAGAAAGGACTTCAGAAGAAGATCATACAAGGAGCAGGATAAGCCAAGGTATGACAAGTCCAGTAATAATAATAATAAAGACATTATTTGCTTTGGCTGCAGGAAACCAGGGCACATAGTTCCTGATTGTCCAGAGAACAAGAATAAGGACAGAAGGGACAGGAAAGAAAGAAGAAAGGAGAAAGACTCCAAAAGGAATGGCAATGGCAAACCTTCATCAAGCAAAAACAAGCATACAAGAAAAGGGTTTGTTGCTGAATCCTGGAGTGAGACAGAAGAGGAGTCAGAAGCCTCATCCAGCTCCAGTGATGATGAGGATGATGCAGAAGAAAAGGAGTTCTGCATGATGGCAATCAATGCCTCACAGCACAATTCAGAAGAAGAGGAGTCAGAGTCAGACTCAGAGACTCAACATGAAGAAGATCAGGTAATTGGTTCTTTTGATTTTAGTTCAGATGATTTTAAATCTGAATTTAAAGCACTGTGTTTAGACCTGCTTAAGTCTGAGAAAGAAATTATCTCTCTCAGAAATCAATTATCTGAACACAATACTTTAAAATCAGAAAACCTCAAACTCTCTCAGCAGTTGGAGAGCTGTAGGGAACAGATAGCTACACTGAAAAGTGAGATCTCTGAGGCCAAGAAGATTGAAGAATCCCTTAATGGGAGAAGCATCAAGCTGATGGACATCACAAGCACAGTGAACTCCAGATTCAACAGTACACTGGGCTTGGGTGCTTCATCCAGCCAACCTATAGTCCTAACAACTCCAATCAAATTCATTTCTGACAAAGGAAAGGGAGTTGTAGAGGTTGCTAGGAAAAATTCTGATCTGACTCAGAAAACTAAGTCCCAGCAGAAATCGTCGAACAGAGATCGACGATCGTCGAATGAAGATCGACGATCGCCGAACGCAGCTCGACGATCTCAGGCAAGATCGTCGAACGCAGATCGACGATCTCAGCAAAAATCGTCGAACGCAGGTCGACGATCTCAAATACCTGACCTCAGCCATAGTCGACCGTCGAACGGAGCTCGACGATCTGACCCAAGATCGTCGAACGCAGCTCCAAGATCGTCGAATAGAGGTCAGAGCTCTGGAAAATTTTTCAAAGGCAAATCAAAATTGAATCCTAAGGGTCCTTCATCCCAAATCTTTAACCCTTATACTGAATGGATTATACCTCCAAGGAGATATCATCCTGAAGGATATAAGAGTCAACCTGGGATGTCTTTCATTTCAGAATTTAAAGGTTATCAACCTAGGCCCAAGGTAAACTGGGTCAAAAACAAGTAAATTGTTTTATGTGCAGGTGAAGACCTATCCAACATCTAACTAGCAATGGTACTTGGATAGTGGGTGCTCTAAGCACATGATAGGGAACAAGGACAACTTCACTTCCTTTAGAGCCAAGCTTGGACCCAAAGTTATCTTTGGTGATTCAAACTTTGGACAGACTAAACGATATGGTGCAGTCTAGATTGGTTCAGTAACTTTCAAGAAGGTAGCCTATGTGGAAGGACTGAAGCACAACCTAATCAGCATCAGTCAGCTATGTGATGAAGGCTACCAGGTGACTTTCAGCAAAGCCTTATGCAAAATCAAGTCAGAGGACAACACAACTGTGTTGACAGGTAAAAGGAAAGGTAACATCTATCTAGTAGATTTTCTTTCAACTAATGTAGATATCTGCTTGTTTAATTCTGTTTGTAGACCAAATATTTTATGGCATAAGAGATTAGGACACCTAAACCTTAGAACTATTGCTAGGCTATCCAAAGATAACCTTGTTAGAGAACTACCTTCTGGCCCCTACAAGAAGGAAGGACTCTGCAGGGCTTGTCAATTAGGCAAGCAAACTAAAAACAGCTTTAAGTCACTTAATAAGAGTGATTCACCTAGGATATTGTATCTGTTACACATGGATCTTTTTGGACCCATCACAGTACAAAGCCTAGGAGGGAAATCCTACACTTTAGTAGTTGTAGATGACTTCTCTAGATTCACTTAGGTGTTCTTTCTAATGAAGAAGTCTGATAACTTTAAGTGTCTGACAGAGTTTCTCAAATGTATACAGATTGAGTTCAATACTCACATTGCCCTGATCAGAAGTGATCATGGGACAGAGTTTGATTCTCTTCTTATACAAGAGTTCTGTCAGAGTGAAGGGATCAGGCATACTTTCTCAGCTCCTAGAACTCCTCAACAAAATGGGGTAGCTGAAAGGAAAAATAGAACCCTTATTAAATCTGCCACTACATTATTGTCAGATGCTCATCTACCTCTATCCTTCTGGGCAGAGGCAGTGAACACCTCCAACTATGTGCTGAATAGAAGTCTGATACATAAATTAAAGGGAAAGACTCCCTATGAATTACTCAAAGGGAAGAAACCTAAAGTTGACTATTTTAGAGTCTTTGGTTGTACTTGCTACATTCACAATAATGACAAGAAATATTTAGCAAAATTTCAAGCCAAAGCTGATGAAGGAGTGTTTCTGGGATACTCCATGATCAGCAAGGCCTATAGGGTCTATAATAAATCATCTTTGAAAATTTAGGAATCTGTTCACATTTCATTTGATGAAACTAACATGTCTTTCAAGGAGAAGATTTCTTCTACCATAGAACCTTTGCAGGAACATTCTCTAGTTGAAGACTTGAACAAGTTACAGGTTACTCAAGAGGATAAAAGCAGTGAAGATGAAGGAAATGCTCAACATATTGAAGAACAACTTGAAGAGCCAGTTGTTGTACCACAAGAGGAAACAACAACACAGGTTGGTGAACAATCAACACCCCATGTTGATTTAGTAACTTCAAGAGACCATCCAATTTCCCAAATAATTGGAGAAATCTCAGCTGGTGTGCAAACCAGAAATCAGGTCAACCAAAACCTGTTGCACACCTGCTTCCTATCTCAAATTGAACCTCAGTCCATTCAAGATGCAGAGCAAGATCCACACTGGATCATTGCAATGCAAGAGGAGTTGCATCAATTTGAGAGGAACAAAGTATGAGAACTAGTACCAAAGCCTAAGGATCACTCAATTGTTGGAACAAAATGGGTATTCAGAAACAAACTGGATGATCAAGGAGTAATTATAAGGAATAAGGCAAGGCTAGTTGCTCAGGGATACTCTCAAGAAGAAGGAATCGACTACGACCAGACTTTTGCACCTATTGCAAGATTAGAAGCCATCAGAATATTTCTAGCTTATGCAGCTCACAAAGGCTTCAAAGTATATCAGATGGATGTCAAAAGTGCTTTCTTGAATGGAGACATCAAAGAGGAAGTTTATGTCATACAACCTCCAGGTTTTATCTCTCCAACTTTTCCTGATTATGTTTTTAGATTGAATAAAGTATTATATGGTCTCAAGCAAGCTCCTAGAGCATGGTATGAGACCCTAGCATGCTTTCTTTTGGAAAATAGTTTTATAAGGGGTAGAGTAGACCAAACTCTTTTTATTAGAACCCATAAGTCCCATACCATGCTAGTACAGATTTATGTAGACGATATTATTTTTGGTTCTACTGACTCCAAATTGTGCAGAAGGTTTTCTAACCTGATGCATTCTAAATTTGAGATGAGTAGTATGGGTGAGCTATCCTTCTTCCTAGGATTGCAAGTCAAACAACATGCTGAAGGCATCTTCATTTCTCAAACCAAGTATGCACATGAACTGGTTAAGAAATTTGGTATGTCTGAAGCATCTTGTATGAAAACACCCATGCCTACTAATGCTGTATTGGATGCTGATGAACATGGGAAACCTGTTGATCAGACAACATATAGAGCAATTATTGGCTCTCTACTGTATCTTACAGCTAGTAGACCAGATATAATGTTTGCTACATGTATATGTGCTAGGTTACAAGTAAGCCCTAGAGAGTCACACCTAACATTAGTAAAGAGGATTCTCAGGTATGTTAAAAGTTATCCAAATCTAGGTCTCTGGTATCCAAAAGATTCAGCATTTGAGTTAACTGGATTCTCTGATGCTGCTTATGCTGGATGCAGAATTGATAGGAAAAGCACCAGTGGAACTTGTCAGTTCCTTGGTGACAGACTTGTCTCTTGGTTTTGTAAGAAACAAACATCTGTGTCAACTTCAACTGCTGAAGCTGAATATATGGCTGCAGGCAGTTGTTGTTCACAAATCTTGTGGATTCAAAACCAACTCCTATACTATGGCTACAACTTAGAGAAGTCTAAAATCTTTTGTGACAATACTAGTGCTATTTCTATAGCTCAAAATCCAGTCCTCCATAATAGGACAAAACACATAGAGATTAGACATCATTTCTTAAGGGATAATGTTGAAAAGAATAAAATTGAACTACACTATATCCCAACTGATTTACAAAGGGGAGATATTTTCACCAAGCCATTGGATGAAAAAAAACACACCTTCTTCCTAAATCAGTTAGGAATGTTAGATGGAGGAAGTCTTAAATAATATACAAGATTTTGAAAGCTTAAAAATTGACCAAGACTAGGCAAACATTCTGATTTTTCTTAGTGTCTAGAATTTTTCTGATCTCTGAACTGCGCTCGACGATTTGCCCCACGATCGTCGAACGGAGATCGACGATTTCCAAAAAATGTCGAACTGAGTTCAGCGTCTATCAGATAGTGTGAACTATCTCTTCCGGTCAACGATCGTCGAACGGCGCTCGACGATTTTGTTTTTTGAACGATCGTCGAACGGAGCTCGACGCTCTCCAATATCGTCGAACGGAGATCGACGATGTTGAAGACTCTTCAGATTCCTTTAGAAGCCTCGATCGTCGAACTGAGTTCAACGATCTTTCTAATTCTGCGTCGAACCCTAATATAAAACTCATTTTTCGCCGTCGTTCTCTTTTGCGCTTTCGATTTCTCTGCAAGAATCTTCTTTCCCTCCAAACAGTTCTACACTTGGTCGTTTTGTTTGTTGAATTTTTGCAGGTACCAATGGCTGTGTCAGTTGTTGTTCTTGCTGCTATGAAGTTTGATGCTGTTTTTGACATCGACCTGGAATCATTCAGCACAACTGACCAGATTTTTCAAGATATATTGGGATTATTCAAAGACCAGAACTTGACTGCCATAATGACCACCAGGATCAAGCTGGCCTCTGATGAAATAAAGGAGTGGGTTTATACTGCCCATAATCAAGATAACTCTACCATTGTTGGGGCTATTTATGGAAATCAGGTACCCTTGACCCCAACAATTCTTTCAGAAGTTTTTGAGTTGAGAAATGGAGAGGATACTGCTGAATTATCTGGAGAAGAGTATTCTGAACTGCTTGCCATAATGGGTCATTCAGAGGGAAACCATAGCAAGCCCTTCAAAAGGAACCTGTCTGTATAATATAGGTTCATGGCAGATGTGGTTGGGAAAGTGCTACTGGCAAAGCACTCTGCCCATGATACAATATCAAGATATCAACTCTGCCTCATGGGAGCTCTTGTGGACAAGAAGAATCTGAATTGGAGAGAGGTTTTCTTTGACCTCATTAAAAAGAAAATCAACAAAAGTTTTGTTAACTTTAGGAGAATTATTGGAGTGTTTCTGCAGCACAGGTGTCCTGCCTTGCTGGTCTCCTCTGGAATTCATATAAATGCCTCCAAGAGACTGTCCTGTGCCCTCTTTGGAAAGTGGGACAGACAAATCAGCAAGCCCAGCAAGCCCTCCTCCAATACTCCTTCAGGCACAAGGACTCTAAGAGTCACTCTTCCACAGGTCTCTGCCCCTGCAGATGACCTGGCTGCTGTTGTTTCCTCTCCTCCTCCTCCTCCTCCTCCAATTCCATCCCTTCCCCTACCATCCACCATTCCAGCTCCATCCACCATCATCATATCCAGCCCATCTCCAACATCCACACCATCCCCAACACCTCTTCTTTCAGAACCAGAAGAACAACTTCATCCCCTATTCTCCTACCCTCCACCAGATGTCACCTCATCACCCTCTCATCCATCCTTCACTCTACTTGATGATTTCTTTATGGATGATTCCCCATCATCTCCTCCTGACTTACCCTAATCCTCCACTTCATTTCAAGACCTCCTACACCAAATCATCGACCAACCAACATTTACCCCATCCCTCTCCATTCCCCTGTCCTCCATATCCACCTTGCCAACACCTCAGCCATCCCTTCCACCATTCTCCAGCTCTCCACTTCCAGAACCTTCAGCTGCTCCTATACCTTCTACCTCTGCTCCAGCTCTTGAGCAAGTAGACCTCTCAGCCCTTGCTGACAGGCTGTATGAGCTGCTTGCCCCCAGGCTCTCTCTGTTGTTGGAGACCTCCTTGGCTCCAATACACCTATCAGTGGCAGCCCTTTCTGTCAGGCTCTCTTCCCTCTTCCCTCAGGCAGCACATACAGCAGTGTGCCTTGATCCAGACATGTCTGCATCTAGGCAGGGGGAGATGCCATATGAAGTGAATCTTCACGCTGCTGCTGCTGCTGCTGCTGTTAGTACTGCTTCTTCTGCTGCTCCTCCTCTTGTTGTTGCTGTGTCTCCTGCTGCAGTCCTTACAATAGACCTCAGGTCTTTGCTATCAGTTTTTGATTCTGCATTCTTCAGTTGTCTGCCAGAGGTCAATGATGTCCAGCCTCCAGAAGATTTATCCAAGGCACTTGTGCCATTTTCTTACTGTGACCCTAGCATTATCACCTCCTTTGTAAATTCAGTAATTGCTGCTGCTGAAAATATTGATACTGCTGTTGAAGTTCCTGTTGTTTCTGATGAACGAATTTCCAAGGACATTCTTATGACAGAGGCACCTGAATTTGAGCCTTCTGCAGTCCTTGATGATATCTCTTCTGTTTCTGCTGTTGTTAGTGAAGCTGTCACTGCTGCTGTCACCTCTCCAGTATCTGTTACTGTTGTTGTTACTACTTCTACTCCATCTGCTGCTGTCTCTGCTGTTACCATTTCAACATCTGCTGCTACAACCTCTGCCTCATCTGCTTCTGTTCAACTCAAGAACGATCTAATGAAGAAAATAGATGCTATTTATGATGACCAGAGTTCTGAGAGTGATGAATTTAGAACAGACTCTGATGACTCTTCTGCTACCATTGCCAGGAAAAGAAAGGCAAGGAGCAAAGCAATGAAGAGGGTACCTCCTGCCAAAGTTAAGGATAACAATGATATTTCATATTACATTTTACATGACTGCCCAATCACTGAACACTGGATGCAATACTCCAAGAACCAGCTGAAAGCAATGAAGAAGAAAAGAAAATATGAGAAGGGTTCATCCCAATCCTAGCACTCTCATCCTCCTCCACCACCTCCTCCTGATGCAGGGGCAGGTGGAAGCTCTGCAGCTCAACCCCCAGCCAGAAGTCAGGCTCCCTATCAGCCTCATGCCAGATCTTACCATAGGGAAAGCCAATCCAGGGGTTCACATTCTAGGAGAGGAGGATATAGAGGTAATCAAAGAGATATTCAAGTCTACTCCAAAGGTTACTCCAGGCAGCACCCATATTCTAGGGGAGGACAAATTTCTACTGATACAACATCTGGCCCTTTCCCTTACAAGCTGAAAGAGACTGTGTCTGCCAGGCCTCCTCAAGACAATCCCTCCAACAGGTATGAGCCACTGTACCTTTTGAGGATCCTGAAAATAATCCAGCTGCTTGGACTGCAAGGTTAAAAGAATTAGCTGCACTGGATCAGATTAAAAAGGCCAGAGAGCAAGGATTAGATTCTTCCAACATTTCTACTATGTCTGAACAGAGACAGAAAGAGCTAGAGAGATATGCTTCAAGTAAATTTTTGATGCTGACAGGTATATGGAATTACATCCTGAAGCTGTGGTCCCCAGGCCCAAAAAGCAAACATATTTGGGTGCAGCAGATGATACCAGGTCAAACAAAGAAGCCCTCAATCCTAACAGAGAGATTAAACTTGTTAAAGGCAAAGAGAAGAAATGATATTGTAAGGTGACAATTTCTGTGATTTCTGATTACTATCTGGATGCCATATATCTCTGTGATTCTGCAATGTCTAGCTGTTGTTTTTATGTTTTTCTGATTGTATGTTGTTATTTAAATTTTTCCAAAGTCTGTGAATAGTAATCCTAACCCAAATATGGGGAGATTGTTGGAACACCCTATTACTAATTTGGGTCAGGATCACTATGTCTCTAGAAACCTTTGCTTGACCTCCTGTATAGCTTAAAAGGTCAGTTAGAATTGAGTCTAAGGGTTAGAAGTCTAGGTTTGGAAGCTGCCCTGAAGACCAAGATTTTGTGTTTGGAGACTAAGTCATATCGTCGAGCTCAGCACGACGATTCGTCGAACTCCGGTCGACGATCGTCTAGCTCAACTTCGACAGATCGTCGAACTCCATTCGACGATCGCTGAGCTCAACTTCATTATATCATCGAACTCCATTCGACGATCGGTGAGCTCAGGTCGATGATTTTGACTCTGCTTTGGATCTTTATCTCTGAGCTCAGTTCGACGATCTTTGAGCTCAGATCGACGATATTTTGCTGTTGTATATTTCCAGATCGCTGAGCTCAGCTCGACGATAGCAGAGCTCAGTTCGACGATTTCAGATAACTTCAAGGATGTTTCTAAATTCAAATTCAAATCAGTTAAGGAGTTATTCTGCAATTAATTCAGAGATTTCCTAGCCGTTTTCATTCATTTCTGGACCAAGTTTCAAGGAATTTTTCAAGGAATATTTCTGTGGACTTTCCTCCAGAAGAGATTTTGCAATTAAGGATGCAATTAATGCAGGCCAACGACTATTCTTCTCAGAGAGAATGTTTTGTTCAGTACCAGAGAATAATAGACAAGGATTTTTGAATCTCTCATAGAACACACAATACAGAGAGAGACACACAGATTACAGAGACACATTCAAAAATTATTCTGTCAAAAAGAATTCTCAAGAACACTCATCCAAGGAGATCAATCTTTTCAGAAAGATTCAGATCTCTTTAGTTTTCAAAGTGTTCAAGGCCAACATATTTCCAGACTCCAGACATTCAACATTTCAGTCATTGCTGAAATAATCTTTTGCTGGAGTTCATTCTTTGAAGGCCTATCACCCTCAGCAAAGCTTTTCTTCCTGAAGATCTCAAGGATTCAGGGGGAGCTTTGACATCAACAATCCACATAATCTTCTCAGTTGTTTGAGAAAGAGAAGACTTCCATCACTCTCTCACCACCTCTCTGTAAAGGGTTTCTCAAACTCCCTTCAAAAGTTTGAGCTTGGTTTTTGAGCACCTTGTCAAAAGCTCATTGGTCGCAAGACACCTGATCAAAAAATCTGCTTTGGTTTTTGAGCACCTTATCAAAAGCTCATTGGTGCCCAGGACACCTGATCAACTCTTCCTGCAGTGGATGCCTACCTAGGGTGGTAGAAGAGTGGATGTACCCAAGTTTAGGGGAACCACTATATTTCCTTGTGTCTTCTGGTTTTGCTTTTGTTTATGTTTGTTTCTGGCCTTGATTTTTCTGTGCTTAGCTTTTGTTTAACTTAGTGCTGTGATTAGATTTATTATTGCTTCCCTGCTCACTCTTATCACAACAATTGTTGTAAAAGTTTTTAAAGCACCATATATTCTATTCACCCCCCTCTAGAGTATATCAGATCTAACTGCACTTTCAGAGTGCCAAACAAGCCCAAACAGACAATCATGTTCACCAATAGATAAATCATTTCAAGCACTTTTAAATGGGCCTTTCCGGTCTGAAAATGGACAAATAGAACAAAAATTATGGTCATATTTATTGAGTCATATTTATTGCGCCATATTTCTGTGGCCTTATTTATTGAGCCATATTTATTGAGGTATATTTATTTGTGTCATATTTATTATGTCATATTTATATAGCATTAAACAAGCCTGAACGGATAAGCCTATTTTCCAAAGATAGATTTATCCGAGCTTTTTTCAAATGTCTTTTTCTGGATGAAAATGGACTAACAGATCAAAAATTATGACTTTATTTATTGTGCTATATTTAACGCACCATATTTATTGAGTCATTATGATTGAGCAATATTTCAAAGGTCATATTTATTGAGACATAATTATTGAATCATATTTCTTGAAGCATTTTCATCGAGATATATTTAATAAGCCATATTTATTGAGCTGTATTTCTTGCGCCAAATTTATTGAGATATATTTATTGCACCATATTTATTGCGTAGTATTTATTATAACATATTTATTGAGCGTTGAACGAGCCCATGTGGATAAAACTATTTACTAATGGATAAATCATTTAGAGTACTTTTTAACGGGCATTTCTAGAATAAAAATAGACAACTGAATCCAAATTTATGATCATATTTATTGAGTCATATTTAATGCACCATATTTATTTTATCATATTTACTAAACCATATTTACTAAGCCATATTTATTGATTCTTAGTTATTGAGTCATAATCCTTATGCCATATTTATTGAGCAATATTCTTTGAGCCATTTTTATTAACGCATATTTATTACACCATATTTTAATTATCTTTTTCGGGCTGACAACCGACAACAAGATCATTGGCTTATTCGGGCCTTTCCGAGCTTTTTCGGGCTGATAATGCCATATTTACTGTGTCATATTTATATAGTAATAAAAAATCCCGAACGGGTAAACCTGTTCCCCAATGGATAGATAGTTTTGAGCTCTTTTAAATTGTTTTTTTCGGGTGGAAATAGACAACCAGAACAAAAATTATGGTCATATTTATTGAGCCATAATAATTGCGCCATATTTCGTTGGCCATATTTATTGAGCCATATTTACAGAGCTATATTTATTTTTGTCATATTTATTACGCCATATTTATATAGTGTAAAATGAGCCCAAACGGGTAAACCTATTTGTCAAAGATAGATTTATCCGAGTTTTTTTGAAATGTCTTTTTTGGGATGAATATGGACAACGTGATCAAAAATTATGTCTTTATTTATTGGGCAATATTTATTGTGTCATATTTATTGAGCCATTATGATTGAGCCATATTTCAAGAGTCATCTTTATTGAGAGAAAATTATTGAACCATATTTCTTGAAGCATTTTCATTAGAGATATTTAATAAGACATTTTTATTTAGCCATATTTATTACACTAATTTTATTGAGAAATATTTATTGCGTCATTTTTATTAGGAAGTATTTATTATAACATATTTATTGAGTGTTGAACAAGCCCTAGCGGGTAAACCCGTTCCCCAATGGATAAATCATTCATAGGTTTTTCAATGAGTTTTTTCAGGCTAAAAATGGAAAATCGGAACAAAAGGTATGGTCATATTTATTGAATCATATTTATTGCACCATATTTCCTTGGGCATATTTATTAAGCCATATTTGCTGAGCCATATTTATTTGTGGCATATTAATTGCGGCATATTTATATAGCGTTAAATGAGCCTGAACGGGAAAATGTATTTATTAAATGATAGATTTATCCTAGCACTTTTCAATAGTCTTTCTGGGGCTAAAAATGGACAACCGGGTCAAAAAATATGGCTATATTTATTGTTCTATATATTGGACCATATTTATTATGTCATACGTGTGACAGGCATGGGCCTCCGTCCCGATGGCCATGCGCCACAGTACCTGGTCTGCAACAGCGGGCTCCGCCCATCCCACCACCCCCGGCAGGCTCCACCCCCCTCCAGCATGCTCCTACCCGATGGCGACTCGTCACAGTACCTGGCCTGCGACGGCGGGCTTTGCCCGCCCCCCGACGGGCGGCCGATAAAGGCAGTCTTCGCTCGCCACTGGGAGGCCGGCGACAGCGGGCTTCGCCCCCCACCCCAGCAGGCTTCGCGCGGCCCCCGGCGGGGTTCTCCCGCGCCACGATAGTAATGTGATGAAACAATAAATTAAAGAAACAATTAATAATGAAACAATTAAAAAAGAAAATAAGTAAATATTATAATTGCTTCGTATGCGCAACGACAGCAACCTAATGAAACAATCAATTAACGAAACAATTAATAATGAAACAATTAAAAAATAAAATAAGTAAATATTATAATTGCTTCGCATGCGCAAAGACAGCAACCTAATGAAACAATCAATTAATAATGAAAAAATAAAAAAGAAAATAAGTAAATATGGCCTAGAGTCAAAATTATATCAAATCGAAAAGTGATCAACATGAAAGTTGTAGATCTCGGCGAGACGAACAACTTTCATGGTGATCACGTTTTGATATGGAGCCGTCTTGGCCCTCGATTTGGGCCCCGAAATCTGGGGCTGCGAGATCGCTACTGTAGCAGTCACGCCGCCCCAGATTTCGGGGCCCAAATCGTGGGGCATGACTGCTTCAAATCGAACAGTGATCAACATGAATGTTGTTCGTCTCGCCGAGACGAACAACTTTCATGTTGTTCACCTTTCGATTTGGAGACGCCTTAGCCCTCGATTTAGGCCCCAAAATCTGGGGCGGCAAGATCACTACTGTAGCGGTCACGCCGCCCCAGATTTTTTGGCCCAAATCGAGGGGCAAGATGGCTTCAAATCGAAAAGTGATCGGCATGAAAGTTGTTCATCTCGCGAGACAAACAACTTTCATGTTGATCACTATTTGATTTGGAGCCGTCTTGATCCCCAAAATGCCCTGCCCGTACACCCGCACGCAAGCTTGCCTGCACTATTTTAAAAAACATGCGTGTGCACTGTTTTAGTCCCACATTGCCAAACAAAGGGGAATTTATGGGTATAAATATAGGTTTTTGTGAGTAGTGTTTGAAATCAGCAAGATGGGGCCTTGCCGGTTGGCGGGCTTGCGGCTGGCAGCCTGACCATTTTTTCCTTCAAGTTGCGGGCTTGTTTGCGGGACAGCCGGCTTACGGGCTGCTCTGATTGCCTGGGCTTTTAGTAGGTGGGCTTGGTAAGCGGTTAGATCCTTCCAATGGCCATGAAGCAGAGATTTTTTTCAAAGTTAAAGGGATAAATTGATAATTTCATACCCTAAGGTAAGAGCCTATGAAATTTATAGGTTTAGGAGACATCCTAGTCCTAGGTTTAGGGTACCTACGAAAATATGAAGAGCTGGAGTTGATTTGTTAAGTTAGATCGGACGACAGTTTATTTATAATGCCACAGATCGACGACGATTAGAATTTTGAACTCATGCCCTTACTATTTCTATTATAATAGTAAAGATTTATTGAGTCATATTTATTGAGCATATTGAAATTTGTGAAGTGAAAGTGGGTGAATGGAGGACTTGGGCAATCTAACTGCGCGAACTACGCAGACAGGGTTGGCGGACATCCAGGTCGGTGGGGCTGGTGCAGACGGTTTGTTCTGTGGCGTCCTAGGCAGTCTACTCGCGTAGACTACGCGGATAGCAACTGCGGATAGAGAGGCCGGCTTATGCTCTACAAGCAGTTTGATCCCAGGATGTAACCAAGCTGATAGCGACTATATCAGCATAGTCCGACAAGAAGCGGACTGAAGAACTGGAGCTTGGAAGACTGGCTTAGTGAATGCCTTGGTCTTGCTCTCGTGAAGCAGCTAGTGGAGGATGCGAAGACCGCCAGTCAGTGCGGACTGCCAGAGCTCGCCGGGACATTCAGACTGGATCCATTGTCCGCTAGTAAGTGCGGACTGGCCATTGTGGCCAGTGGTGGGGACTTGGTTGGTTTTGAACCAAGTCCATGTTTGGTTCAGTACAGGGAGATCGTGCAGTGGATTGAGGACTGTGTCTTAGTCCGCCATGCTTGGCAGAAGTGCTGTGGGCCTTGGTTACGAGTTTGGGAGAGGCGAACTAGAGTTTGTGTCCTCCACTGCGTGAGTACTGGAGCTGGGGTCCGTTGATTCCTACAGTTTCCTTGCTGGCGTGGCTGTGGACTTGGGATATGCGGACCGGAGCAGTCTGCGGAAGATGCGGACTGGAGGTGTTTGCTGTTTAAGCATATTAGAGCAGTGTTTGCAGAGTCTGGTATGTGTCTTGGTAATAAGGCTATGAACTCAGGGTATGCAGACTGGAGTTGTCCGTAGGGATATACAGACTAGGGCTGTCCGCAGTATGAGCGGACTGGAATGGTGTGTTCGCCGAGTCCGGCAGATGCATTGGTGGCGAAGCCGTGGGCTCATAATGTGCGGACTGAAGCTCTGTGTCCACAGAGTCCGGCATTTGCCTTTTGGCGAGGCTATGTGCTCGGGAAAAGCGGGCTGGAGCCGTGTCTGCGGATTGGCGGACAATGTTTCTATGGAGTCCTGCTGTGGTCCTGGCTTGGCCTTTGGCAACAAGGCGGACATGCGATTGTGTCCGGCCTTGGAGAAGCTATGGTGGACTAGCTATCTTGCTCAGGCAGCAGCGTACTGGTGTCTGTATCTGCGGGCTTGCGGATACACTTGTTCTTGCTGCGGGATGTGGCAGTAATCCTATCGGCTAGGGCGGTGACCACACTCATCATCGTGTCTATAAATAGGACCCATGTCACATCTAGAATAGTAGAGGACCGAAGTAAGTGATAAGTAACTTGAGCCCACAAAATTTGCTGCGGACTACCTTTTGGTGTCCGCGCAGTTTGATTGAGTTGACCGTGTTGTGCTGTGCAGGTTGTGTGGATAGCTCTGGAAAGCTAGGACTTGGCTATTATTGTGGTCAGGGACAGTGCAGACTCTGCGGTTAAGAAACTGGCAGTAAACAGCAGCTCGCGGACAGTGACCGTACGGTCTTCTCTTTATCAACTTGCTTCGGGGTTCAATAAGTGACCTGCTTTAGGCGGACTGTTCTATTCGGCATCGCAACTTGTGCGGTCTGGCAGCTAGGAGAACTCGCGGTCAGGTGGCTTGTAGATCGGTGGCTATTGCAAGCATAGGAATAAGGGGTAGTCCGCGTGTCTTGGGTTGCGGTCTGGCGACCTGGCGGATTGTGCGGACTCCATAGAAGTAGACCGGCGGCTTGGTGTTTCAGTCCGTGCGGCTTGTGTTTTGTTGTCTTTGTATTTGGCTCTGCTCTCCCTGTATTGGTTTTGGTGAAGCATGTCTCGTCATGTATGTCTCGCCTTATAAAGAAGTTTGTTGTGGATCAATAAGACTCTTGTGTTGCATGTGTTTTCTGGTTGACTGACTTTAGTTGAGATAACCCCTACTCACTCCAAGGTCCAGGGAATTTTCCGCATGATCAAGGTGTGATCTTGATAGGTCTGAAATATTAATTTGGCGTCAGGCTATGTCTTTGATCACCTGAAGAAAATTCAACATAGTATCAGAGCCAGGTTGTTAAATTTTAACATGGTATCAGAGCTGGATTAGAGTGGATAAGCAGTGATCAACTGATGTACTTGTTGCTCTTGTGAAGAGGGAACCAGTGGTAGAACTAAGATAGTGGAAGATGCAAGTTGTCTTGGAATTGAACTTCTTACAGAGACGAACTTTGATAGGTGGAAGTCTGGTATGGAGAGCTTTCTTCTTGACGAGGATCATTTGGTGGTAGTATGCAGAGCAGAAAGACAAGAGGCTATTACTGTCAATGCTGAAGAGATGAGAGCTTGGAAGGAGACAAATGCGAAATCGGAGTCTATTCTCAAGCAGGTGATCTCATCGGAGCTCTTGGACCACATCAGAAGATGTCGGTCAGCTGCGGAGGTTTGGACTTCCCTTGATGGGTTGTTCAGGAAGGAGGTTGTAACGCCCCTAATTTTCCGGCAATTATATTATTCTCTTTTTAACGTCATAATGAAGTAAGGGGCGTTACATATCGTGGAGTTGACGGCACGTCGCCGTTAGTGCGTTTTCGCGTCTATTCGATCGAGTCGGCCAAATTCGCGAATCCTTGCCGAAAATGAAAAATTGTACATTGGAAAATTTAATTGATTAATTTCGGACATGCTCATCAAGTTTCGTCGCGATCCGAGCGATATTCGAGACTCGGAGAATTTCCGAAGTTTTGTAGAATTTAGGTTCGCCGTAAACTTTGTGGATTTATATCTCAATAACGACTCATCAGATTTTGGTTCCGTCTTCCCCGTTGTATTCGTAGCGTCAGTGTTCGCCTACGGTGCGAATTTCATTTAATTCGGCATGCGTTTGGGCCTCCGTTTTGATCTCGTACTTTCCTCATTAAAAAATATATACATATGAATATTTTAATATTAAAGTACTATTCAAAAATGAGAAGAACTATTCATTTGTATAGTTTGATCAAAGGATTTTTTTTGCAAAAAAATTATTTTTTATGCAAATAATTGTTCTTTAAACTCCAGTGACCTGTTCGATATACTCGAGTAATATTTGAGCTCTCGTGTACTTTTTCCTGTGCGTGACTCGAGTGAATTCTTCATACTCGAGTAAATTTACTGTTCATGACTTCAGTGATTTTCCTACTCTCGTGTATATTTACTGTTCATGACTCGAGTGATTTTCCTCCTCCCGTGTATATTTATTGTTCATGACTCGAGTGATCTGTAGCCTTTCTCGAATTGTCCGTTGCAGTTTGCGTTTGAGTATCGTTTTGCAAGTCAAAACGTGGTCGTATGGAAAAATAGTTAACATAAAATTTGTTCGTCTCGACGAGATCTACAACTTTCATGTTGAACACTTTTTGATTTGAAGTCATCCTAACCTCTATTTTTATACTTCGCGCAATCGCTCGTATATCGTCTGTTTTAGATAGAAAATTTTATAATTATATATATATTTATATATATATTTAAACATATATATATATATATATATATATATATATATATATATATATATATATATATATATATATATATATTTACACACATATATATATATATATATATATATATATATATATATATATATATATATATATATATATATATATATATATATATATATATATATATATATATATATATATATATATATATATATATATATATATATATATATATATATATATATATATATATATATATGTAAATATATATATATATATATATTCTTATACTGAGGAAAGATTATAAAAAAAAGAAAGGACTTCTTCTTCTTCTCTTGTCCGAACCAGAGCGACGTGACGAAGAGCTCTAAGTCGGGAATCTTCCGGTGGCCGCCGGCGGAGCTCCGGTGCTCGAAAATTCCAACCGATCGTAGATCTGGAAATCTCTCGTCGAGAGCTGCTCTATCGTGGTAATTTTTTTCTCATTCCTTGAGTTTTCTCGTTAGGGTTTTTCGGCCCTAACCTCTATTTCGGCCATTTTCGTTCAGATTTCGACTCCTAACGTGTTCTTTTGCCCCGATCTGCGATGTGGGGTGATTCGAAGAATTTTTCAGTTAAAAACGAGGAAAGTGGTGTTCTTGCTCTCTCTCTTGCTCCTATATTCTAAATTTTTGCTACAATTGTTTAAGGTTATCATGTTTCAATTATTTAGAAACACGTCCTGAAATTATAATTTTCTTCCACATTCCCTTGGATTGCGACTTATTGTCCCTAAAACCATAACCCCAAAATTTTAGTCCGTAGAATTGGTAAACGAATCGGTTGTCGTGTCGTTTTAACCATCGAGTCATCTTTATCATTGTGACACTTTGTGCGTTCCGTTATTTTTGATTAAACTTCACTTGCTCGACCTTGACATGCTTTTTTGCAGTCCACTTTGTTGGTTAATCTTGAGTCTGTGATGAATAAAAATGAACTCTGCATGTATAATTATATAACTAAAGAAACACATATGGTCTGTGCGCGTTGGGGTCTCTCCCTCGGCATAGTGTCTTATGCTTGAGTCTGTGCGCGTTGTGGACTTTCATCCCCGGCACATTACCTTAGCTTGGTCTGTACGCATTGGGGTTTCTCCCTCGGCATAGTGCCTCTTGGCTGGGTTTGTGCACGTTGTGGACCTTTTTCCTCTGCACAGTACCATTTTTTTTGTAACGAGCTGATCAGTCTCATTTTCTTTATTGAAGAATAACTTGAATAATAATGAAAGATGAATGTTTGAACTTTTCATGAAGTGATTAGCCATTCTTGCTCGACTAGTTTTGTTGTTGCTTACTTTTACTCTGCTACTGACCCTTTTGTTGCAGTCGCTTCACAGTTTCCTTTACTTTGAGATTTGTGTAGTTTGTCTTTACTCTTTGCACCATCTGTATCTTGTTTTGAGGTGTTCTCCATTTGAATGTCTCAGGACCAGAGCTGTAGCAGGTTTAGCTGACCGTGTTGTGCTTCTGGTGCTGCTGGTTGCTGCGGTCTTTTGCTTCCACCTCTGAGCTTGAGGTAGATGACTTTGTTTAGACTTGTCAGATTTTACTATGGGTTCGTGTCAGTTGTTGACGCCCATAGACTTTGATGTTTTTGTGATAGACTACTTCCTACTTTTACTGCTGCTACTTTTTACCTATTTGTACTTGCTCTCTGGGAAGTATTTATGTTAGGATGCATTTAGTTATTTTAAAATATACAAAACTGCATTCTGGAGTATCGGCATGACGTGATTTTTAACTGCCAAACCTACTATTTTTAAGCGCTATAAGAGTCCTCTATATATATTAAATGTAGAAGACACAACATCATTTTGAGATACTAAACCTTCATTCTCACATAGGTTAACAAATGAAATAACTCTGTATTTTTCCGCCGCGTAAAACTTATATATTTTCTTACCTATGAACTAGTGGTCCACCCGACCGAGGGACACGGTCATTAACTCTAATAACTTATATGCATTTTTTTAACTTAATTTCATAAATCTTTTACATGAAATAAATCTGAGGACGGGTTGCTTGAGCGTCTGCAGCTGTCCCCTGCACGACGTGGCATCACGTCACGTATTTTCCCTACTCTGACGTATTTTTGAATACGGAGAAAATGCGGGTCGTGATAGTTGGTATCAGAGGGAGGTTTTGCAAGAGGGTTGGTTGGTTTTTCAAGCTACTCAAACAACTTTCCCTTAAGCAAAACTCTAATCGTATCATTTCATTGTATACACACACCGATATGTCATCAGTAGATCTTGATGGAAGCACGAACACTACACTCATGGCATGATAAGAAGTATACGCGGCATATTATGTAGTATGGGATGCATAATATGTGTTTGTATATGGATCCACCATAGGTGACAACATGTGACGGTTATGTAATATGGGATGCATAACCATCATCACATGGATGCCCATTAGCACGTTTACTTTTCTTCGTTATATACAATACTATGTAGTATGGGATGCATAACATTGTATGTGTACGCCGCTCATAACATGCACTAAGGCCTTTTTAGAATGCATAGCACTGCATACATAAGATACCATCGCATAAGCACACATGCCAAGTTAAAGATCTGCATGATGACATATGTACACCCATAATTTGAGATGAATTTAAACATTCATGCATTCATATTATAAGCACAAGTTAGAAGCATAACATCATTTTATGATTTCCCAGAGCAAGGTAACAGCAAAAGAAAGTATCTGTTCGTTTCTGATCTGATCTGAGTCAGGATATTCGAGTTTTCTAGCTTCAGTGTCGTAAGCTAGGACCTTGATAAGTCGTTTGTTCGTATCGGTAAAATATGAACCCGAAACAGTTTGCTAAGGCAATATCTTCCCAGTTTGTGATGTCTTAGGCAAGGTTTGACTAGATATCCGTTTATTCTGTAGAATTCCACCTAAACGCATTGTGACAAGGTCGACTCCCTAGTCAGAGGGTGAGTCTTCTGATGCACAAAGCGAAGCGGTGATCGAAGCGCTACGACAAAGTAATGAGGCCCTAACAAGGCAGATGGTGGACATGCAGTCTCAGATACATTCATTTTTGGTTGTCGTCGCCGGGAAGCACACTAGAGCACAGGACCCTGCTCTGGACCAAACTATTCCTACTCCCCCTGCTGCTCTAGTTCCCCTAGTGGCACTGTCGCCTAAGATGAACTTCATTTCTCACTTCTAGCGACTAGGACCTCCTTCGTATGATGGTAGAGCAGACTTTATGGCATTGGATGACTAGATCATTGCCATGGAAGAAATGTTTTCCTAATCTAGTGTATCCTCCGAACAGAAGGTGATGATTGCGGCATATCAGCTTAAGGGTCTTGCGAAGAGTTGGTGGGTCAGAGAAAAAGAGAACCTTTCTGATGGGTTCTCATGGGAGTCATTCAAGAGTATATTACTAAAAACGTTCTTACCATCGGTCGAGCGAGACCGTCTAATGAACAACTTTTTACACCTGAAGCGGAGGCAACTCACTGTTAGTCATTACGAGGTCGAGTTCAGCAAGCACAGTCATTTCGCCCTAGATCTAGTAGCATCCAAAGAAGGCAGAGTAATGCGTTTCCTAGGCAGTCTGAGGTATGACATCCAGAAGTTGGCTAGCGCGTACAAGTCTGAGACCTTTGCAGAAGTAGTCGAAGCTGCCTTAAAGGTTAAGGCGATAGAGAATGCGAAGAAATGGGGATTGCATGCAATGAAGGACAAGTGAAAAACTGACGATAGAGGAAGTGCTAGGGCATCTGGCCCTGTAACGAAGAAGGATAGAAGGGAAGCGTGTAGCTTCTGTGGTAAGCCCAGACACCCTTTTGATAAGTGCTTTAAGAGACTGGATGCGCAGAAGCTGTCTTAGGTACACGCGATCCAGGATGCTCCAAAGGGAGGTCTGGTCTGTTCTTACTGCCAGAGGAGTGGCCATGATGTGGCTCTTTGTCGCAAGAAGGCTGGAGCGTATTTTCTCTGCGGCCAATAAGGACACATGAGGGCTAATTGCCAGCAGAGCCAGCCTGCACTGCATGCAATTCCGTTGCAGACTCTGCCGCCGCCCCCGCCTCTCGTGGACAAGGGAAAAGGAAAGTTGAATGTGCTGACCAAGGAAAAAGCCCAATCTTCGACTCAAGTGATCTCAGGTTAGTCGCTGACTCGGCTAGTAATCTCTTTTGTAGATTTATAGTTTTCGCATATTAGTTGCGCGCGTTATGTGTTTAGGTGAATTTAAGGTGAAGAAAAAGTGGGCGCGCATTTTGTTCGATTCGGGAGCTACTCACTCCTTTGTGGCGAGGAGTTTTGTAGACCATCATCGTTGGGCTCTCGACCAGCTAGAAACCACCATAAATGACAAATTTCCTTCAGGAGAAGTGGTGAGGTCAAATCAGGGTATCCAAAAATGCCCATCTCCCTAGGTGGTTTTCTAGCATTTGTGTATCTGAAGGTGCTAGATTTGGTAAACTTTGACGTGATTTTGGGCATGGATTGGCTATCCAGCTACGATGCTGTCATTCAGTGTAAGCACAATCGCTTGGATTTTAAAGGTGATAATGGCCAACCCATGAGTGTGTATGGTTTGTCGCGTCAGGAATCTTCGATCATTTCTGCGGTACGTGCTCGCAAATTTCTAGAGTCTGGCTGTGATTATTTTCTTGTCTCTGTTTATGTTCTGGGAGCTGCACTAGTTGAGCCTCGGGTTGAGGATGTTTCTGTGGTGCATGAGTTTCCAGATGTTTTTCCTGTTAGTCTTCCTGGACTTCCTCCTAAGAGAGAGGTAGAGTTTGTTATAGACCTCGAGCCAGGCACTCGCTCTATTGCAAAGGCACCATACCGCATAGCGCCGCGTGAGTTAGAGGAGCTGCGTACTCAACTGGATGAGTTATTGTAGTGCAGTTTTATTTGATGGTAGAGCTTCCCCCTAGGGTGCAGCAGTGCTCTTTATGAAGAAAAAGGATGGAACGATGAGTCTATGCATTGATTATCGAGAGCTAAACAAGGTGACAATTTAGAACAGATTTTCGTTGCCCAGGATCGATGATTTGTTCGATCAGTTGTGAGGAAGATCTGTGTTCTCGAAGATTGACCTCCATTCAGGTTACCATCAGTTAAGAATCCTGGAGTCCGACATTCCGCGAACTACTTTTTGTTCTCGATATGGTCACTTTGAATTTCTTGTGATGTCGTTTGGGTTAACGAACGCAACATCAGCTTTCATGGACATGATGAACAGGGTGTTCAAGGATTTTCTAGATAGGTTTCTGGTGGTATTCATTGACGATGTCCTAATATATTCCATAAATGCAGATGAGCACGCCATGCACTTGCGCTTGGTCTTGTCTACTCTGAGGTAGCACAAGCTATATGCAAAGCTTAGCAAGTGCGAGTTCTGGTTGTCTCAGGTGTCATTCCTAGGACACATTGTATGTAAGGAAGGAATCTCAGTGGATCCCGTGAAGATAATCGCAGTCTTGGATTGGAAGAGACCTACATCGCCTAAGGAGATAAGGAGCTTCTTAGGTTTGGCAGGTTATTATAGAAGATTTGTGGAAGGATTCTCTGTTCTCTCTGCAGCTTTGACCAGGCTTACGCAAAAGAGCACAACTTTTGTTTGGAGTGATGCCTATGAGGAAGCTTTTCAAGAGCTCAAGAGGAGATTGTGTTCTGCTCCAGTGTTGGCATTGCCGGTGGAAGGAGTAGAGTATGCTGTTTATGTGGACGTCTTGCGAGTTGGACTCGATTGCGTGTTGATATAGGACGGCAAAGTGATTGCGTATATATCGAGACAATTGAAGGTGCATGAAAAGAATTACCCTACGCACGACCTAGAATTTGCTGCCGTCATTTATGCCTTGAAGTTGTGGAGACATCTTCTGTATGGAGTGTCATGCAAAATTTATTCGGACCACAAAAGTTTGAAATATGTCTTCACTTAGAAGGAGTTGAATTTGCGCCAGCGTCGATGGTTAGAGTATGTTGCGGACTACGAAGTCAATATCCTTTATCATCCCGACAAGGCTAATGTATTGGCAGATGCGTTGAGCCGGAAGCCCGCACATATCTTTAACCTCTCGGTGCAATCCCTTGTTGAAGAGTTTTTACTCATGGACATAACTGTATGGAATAGCTCTTCATCGAGTAGCTTATAAGTGGTTGAGCCTTCGTGGATTACTCTCACTAGGCAACATCAGAAAGACGATCCTGATTTACAGCACCTCCGTAGTAGGACTGAGAAAGTGGAGTTGCCTGACTTTTCGATTGACGACGTGGGCACCCTAAAGTACCGTGACAGATACTATATTCCCGCTGTTGGGAGCATCCGATCAAGATTATGCAGTGAAGCGCATGGTTCAAGTGTTGCTTATCATCCTGGCTCCACAAAAATGTACAGAGATTTGAAGCAGTTTGTTTGGTGGTCAGGAACGAAGAATGACATCGCAAGATTTGTATCTGAATGTTATACCTGTCAGCGTGTCAAAGCTGATCATAGAAGGCCGGGTGCTAAGTTAACGCCTTTAGATATACCGACTTGGAAATGGGAGAGCTTATGCATGGATTTCATTACTGGTTTGCCGAGATCTCCCCGAGGGCATGATGCAGTGTGGGTTATCGTTGACAGACTAACCAAGTTTGTCCACTTTGTGCCTTTCAAGATTAATTATTCCATGGAAAATATAGCTGAGCTTTATCTGGATGAAGTTATCATACTTCATGGTGTACCTATGAGTATTATTTCAGACGGAGACTCCCGATTCATGTCTCGTTTCTGGCAGAGCTTGCAAGGAGCTCTAGGTAATGACCTTAGGTATTCTACTGCCTATCATCCTCAGAAAAATGGTCAGACGGAGAGAGTGAATCAGATCTTTGAGGATATGATTAGATTCTATATTCTGGACAATGGTGGGGCTTGGGATAAACGCCTCGGATTGATGGAGTTCGCGTACAATAACAGTTATCAGGAGAGTTTAAAGATGGCTACCTTCGAAGCTTTATGTGGAAGGCGTTGTCGAACTCCCCTGTTTTGGGCAGAAGTTGGTGAGAAGCCATTGCTCGGACCGGAAGCACTGGAGGATATGAGTACTTTAGTAATGTATATTCGTGAAAAGATGAGATTGACTCAGGAGTGATATGAAAAGTATGCTAATCAGCGCAGAGTTGATCTGGAGTTTGCAGTTGGGGACATGGTGTTTCTGAAGGTCTCTCCGATGCCAGGATTTAAAAGTTTTGGAAGGAACGATAAGCTAGATCCCAGGTATGTGGCACCTTTTCAGATTCTGGAGCGCATTGGAGTTTCTGCCTATAGACTGGAATTGCCTGAGTCTTTCCCTAGTGTTCACGACGTATTTCACGTGAGCAAGTTGCGAAAGTGTGTTCATAGTGATTGGCATGTCCTTGACTCAGTGCCCCAGTTACAGCCTAATCTCTCGTATATCGAAGAGCCTGTCCGTATTTTGGAGACGCAAGATCGTGTGCTAAGAAAGGAAACAATTCCGATGATTAAGGTTCTCTGACAAAATCAGGATGCTAAGGGTGCAACTTGGGAATTGGAATCTGCAATGAGGGAATCTCATCCTCAGTTGTTCTCCTAGTCTTCCCCGGTTAGTATTCTTGTTTGAAGAATTCCTCTGTCGTGTCTCTTCCTCTGCCCTCTTGTTTCATTTCGTGTTCCAAGTTTCGGGACGAAACTTACTTTTTGGAGGGGTGACTGTAACGCCCCTGATTTTCCGGCAATTATATAATTCTCTTGTTAACATCATAATGACGTAACGGGCGTTACGTAACGTGGAGTTGACGGAGCGTCGCCGTTAGAGCGTTTCCGCGTCTATTCGATCGAGTCGGCCAAATTCGCGAATCCTTGCCGAAAATGGAAAATTTTACATTGGAAAATTTAATTGATTAATTTCTGACATGCTCGTCAAGTTTTGTCGCGATCCGAGCGATATTCAAGCCTCGACGAATTTCTGAAGTATTGTAGAATTTAGGTTCGCCGTAGACTTTGTGGATTTATATCTCAATAACGGCTCATCGGATTTTGCTTCCGTCTTCGCCGTTGTGTTAAGAGCGTCAGTGTTCGCCTACGGTGCGAATTTCAATTAATTCGGCATGCGTTTGGGCTTCTGTTTTGATCTCATAGTTTCCTTATTCAAAAATATATACATATGAATATTTTAATATTAAAGTACTATTCAAAAATGAAAAGTACTATTCATTTGTATAGTTTGATCAAAGGATTTTTTTTGCAAAATAATTGTCTTTTATGCAAAGAATTGTTCTTTATACTCGAGTGACCTGTTCGATATACTCGAGTAATATTTGAGCTCTCGTGTACTTGTTCCAGTTCATGACTCGAGTGAATTCTTCATACTCGAGTAAATTTACTGTTCATGACTCGAGTGATTTTCCTCCTCTCGTGTATATTTACTGTTCATGACTCCAGTGATTTTCCTCCTCTCGTGTATATTTACTGTTCATGACTCGCGTGATCTGTAGCCTTTCTCGAATTGTCCGTTGCAGTTTGCGTTGGAGTGCCGTTTTGCAAGTCAAAACTTGGTCGTATGGAAAAATGGTTAACATGAAATTTGTTCATCTCGACGAGATCTACAACTTTACTGTTGGGCACTTTTTGATTTGAAGTCATCCTAACCTCTATTTTTATACTTCGCGCAATCGCTCGTATATCGTCTATTTTAGACAGAAAATTTTATAATTATATATATATTTAAACATATATATATACATGTATATATATATATATATATATATATATATATATATATATATATATATATATATATATATATATATATATATATATATATTCTTATACTTAGGAAAGATTATAAATAAAAGAAAGGACTTCTTCTTCTTCTTCTTCTCCTGGCCGAATCAGAGCGACGTGACGAAGAGCTCTAACTCGGGAATCTTTCGGTCGCCGCCGGCGGAGGTTCGGTGCTCGAAATTTCCAACCGATCGTCGATCTGGAAATCTCTCGTCGAGAGCTGCGCTATTGTGGTAAATTGTTTTTTCATTCCTTGAGTTTTCTCGTTAAGGTTTTCCGGCCCTAACCTCAATTTCGGCCATTTTCGTTCAGATTTCGACTCCTAACGTCTTCTTTTGCCCCGATCTGCGACGTGGGGTGATTCGGAGAATTTTTCCGGTAAAAACGAGGCAAGTGGTGTTCTTGCTCTCCCTCTTGCTCCTATATTGTAAATTTTTGCTACAATTATTTAAGGTTATCATGTTTCAATTATTTAGAAGCTCATCCTGAAATTATAATTTTCTTCCTCTTTCCCTTGGATTGCGACTTGTTGTCCCTAAAACCATAACCCCAAAATTTTAGTCCGTAGAATTGGTAAACGAATCAGTTGTCGTGCCGTTTTAACCATCGAGTCATCTTTATCATTATGACACCTTGTGCGTTCCGTTATTTTTGATTAAACTTCACTTGCTCGACCTTGACATGCTCTTTTGCAGTCCACTTTGTTGGCTAATCTTGAGTCTGTGATGAATAAAAAATAACTCTGCATGTATAATTATATAACTAAAGAAACACAGATGGTCTGTGCGCGTTGGTGTTTCTCCCTCGGCATAGTGTCTTATGCTTGATTCTGTGCGCATTGTGGACTTTCATCCCGGCACATTACCTTAGCTTGGTCTGTGCGCGTTGGGGTTTCTCCCTCGGCATAATGCCTCTTGGCTGGGTTTGTGCGCGTTGTGGACCTTTTTCCCCGGCACAATACCTTTTTTTGTAACGAGCTGATCAGTCTCATTTTCTTTATTGAAGAATAACTTGAATAATAATGAAAGATGAAGGTTTGAACTTCTGATGAAGTGATTAGCCATTCTAGCTCGAATAGTTTTGTTGTTGCTTACTTTTACACTGCTACTGACCTTTTTGTTGCAGTCGCTTCACAATTTCCTTTACTTTGTTGTTTGTGTAGTTTGTCTTTACTCTTTGCACCATTTGTATCTTGTTCTAAGGTGTTCTCCCTTTGAACGCCTCAGGACCAGAGCTGTAGCAGGTTTAGCTGACCGTGTTGTGCTTCTGGTGCTGTTGGTTGCTACGACCTTTTGCTTTCACCTCTGAGCTTGAGGTAGTTGACTTTGTTTAAACTTATCAGATTTTACTATGGGTTCGTGTCAGTTGTTGACGCCCATAGACTTTGAATTTTTGTGATAAACTACTAGCTACTTTTACTGCTGTTACTTTTTACCTGTTAGTACTTGCTCTCTAGGAAGGATTTATGTTAGGATGCATTTAGTTATTTTAAAATATACAAAACTGCATTCTGGATTATCAGCATGACATGATTTTTAGCTGCCAAACCTACTATTTTTAAGCGTTATAAGAGTCCTCTATATGTATTAAATGTAGAAGACACAGCATCACTTTGAGATACTAAACCTTCATTCTCACATAGGTTAACAAATGAACTAACTCAGTATTTTTCCGCCGCGTAAAACTTATATATTTTCTCACATATGGACTATTGGTCCACCCGACTGAGGGACATGGTCATTAACTCTAATAACTTATATGCATTATTTTTAAATTAATTTAATAAATCTTTTACATGAAATAAATGTGAGGACAGGTTGCATGAGCGTCTGCAGCTGTCCCCTGTATGACGTGGCATCACGAAACATATTTTCCCTACTCTGAAGTATTTTTGAATACAGAGAAAATACGGGTCGTGACAGAGGTGAAGGTTGCTGCGGAGGATGGTCCTTCTACTTCATATCAGTAAGAGAGGAGTGTTTCTCCTAGGCGTGATGGGAAGAGGAAGGAAGTATCAAGGTGCTATAGATGCAAGCAGCATGGTCACCTTAGGAAAGAGTGCAAGGGTGTATTTCAGTCGACGAATGTAGCTCATGTTGGGAGTAAGGAGAAGAACTTAGTTGGGATTTCAACAAGTTCAGGTGCTGATCGGATGAACGCCAGTGATAGTGCAGCTATCTAGCATGAAAGACTGGGGCATGTAGGGTTGGAGAAGCTGAAAGTAATGGCAGAAAGAAGACTCGTGAGAGGCTTGCCTAGATTGTCATCCTATAGCGATGGTCAGGGATGTGCGAGATCTCAGTAAAGTGAAGTTATCGCTTTTTAGTTGATAAGGAACAATCTAGATGTAAAGCACATTGGGAGGTTGTCCATTATGCTCTGCTTGGACCTACCATCACCGCCAGTCTTGGAGGCAGGAGGTTCATCCTAATTTTGATTGATGACTATTCAAGGTATACTTGCGTATACTTCATAAAGGCGGAGTCGAACATGATGCTCTTGTTTGTGGAGTTCAAGAAGCTTGTGGAAGGCCAGTTTGGCCTGCGGATCATGAAGTTGAGGACAGGCATTGGTGGTGAGTTTGACACAACTGAGTTCTCGAACGTTTGAAGAAAATATGGGATCCGGACGGAGCTTTCTTGTGGACATAATTCACGGCAAGGTATTATTGCATCTCGGATGATCCGTTGGTTGACGGAGATCTGCGAGTGTTGGCTTCAGAGTAAATACATTCCAAAGGCTCTTTGGGCAGAAGGGATGGCCTGTGCTGCTCATGTCATCAATCAGATGCCTTTTAGTCCGATAAATATGAAGACTCCTTATAAGTGGATGTTCGAGGAAAATCCCAGTGTAAAGCACCTAAGGGTGTTTGGATCTACCTGCTACGTACACTCTCTGGATGCTCTCAAGACGAAGCTAGTCTTTGTTTGGTATGATGAGCAGAAGAGAAGATGGAGGTGTATAGACCCTGTGATGAAGAGGCTCATTGTGTCGAGAGATGTTGTCTTCGATGAGCTGACGTCATATTGGGATATCTCATTGGTGGAGCTTGAGATGAGCAGGTCAGATAATAGGAGGAAGGAGGCTGCTGCTCAAGATCAGATGGAGCTGCCTGAGTCACCAGGAGCTCTAGGTTGTTCTAGCTCTGGGCAAAGGCTTCAGGGACATGAAGCAGGGGGAGCGATGTTCCAAGTTCTTCTGGCTGGAAGGTGGAGGATTCTGGTTTAGGAAGAAGGAGGAGTGATGTTCCAGGTAATTCTTGTTCAAGAGTTTTGCCTTCTAGTTTAGGAAGCAGTGGGAGCGTTGCTCCAGGTGCTCATGATTTCAGGGAGGAGGCGTCTTGTTCAGGAAGCAAGGAGAGCATTGTTTCAGTTTTACCTAGGATCGGAGTTGGTTCAGGAGGAGCAGCGGAGGTGGTTAGCCGTGATCAGGTTCTTCGGAGATCTAAGAGGATCAGTAAGCCACCAGCTCGATACATCGAAGTGAACATGAAGGGCTTGGTGCCATGTTTCCTTGGAAGGCGTCAGGTCGAGCGATTATCTTCTAGCTGTGATGAACCCACTAGAATCAAGGAGGTGGTTGATACCAAAGCTGAGGAGGTGACTACTTTCAGAGGTGACGAGGCTTGGGCTCTTATGCCCAAGGTTGTTGGTGATACTCGTATGATGCAAGAGTGGTGGTTGAAGTTGAAGAAGAATGTATATCGACACATGGCTCCTTTTGGGAGATGCTGGAGGGCTCCCTCATTGTTCATGATACGCAGGGCGAGGACTATGTCTTGGACATCTCTTCGAAGATGCTATCAGAGGGACCAGGTGCAAGGTTATGGGAGCTGCTGGAGTTATTGACCACTTCTCACTTCAAGGGAGAGTGTTGAAATTTGTGAAGTGAAAGTGGGTGAATGAAGGACTTGGGCAATCTATCCACGTGGAATACGCGGACAAGTTTGGCGGACAGCCAGGTCGGTGGTGCTGGTGCAGACGGTTTGTTCTATGGCGGCATGGGCGGTCTACTCGCGCAAACTGGGCGTATAGAAGCTGCGGATAGCCAGGCCGCTTTATGCTGTGGAAGCAATTGGATCACAGGAAGTAACAAAGAGGATAGCGATTATATCCGCGGAGTCCCGCAAGAAGCAGACTGAAGAACTGGATCTCGACAGACTGGCTTGGCGAATGTCTTGGTCTTGCTCTGATGATGCGACAAGTAGAGGTCGCGGAGACCTCTAGTGAGTGCGGACTGATACTAGAGCTTGTCGGGACAGGCGGACAGGATCCAGTGTCTGCCAGTATGTGCGGACTGGCCCTTGTGGCCAATGGTGTGGACATGGTTGGTTCTGAACCATGTCCATGTTTGGCTCAGTCCGGGGAGATCGCACAGTGGAGTGCAGACTGTGTCTCAGTCCGCCAAGCTCGGCAGAAGTACTATGTGCCTTGGTTGTGAGTTTGGGAGAAGTGAACTGGAGTTTGTGCCCGTCACTGCGTGCGGACTAGAGATGGGGTCCGCTGAGTCCAACAGTTGCCTTGCTGGCGTGGCTGTGGACTTGGGATATGCGGACTGCAACAGTCTGCGGAAGATGCGGACTGGAGGAGTCAGCTGTATAAGCAAACTGTAGCAGGGTTCGCTGAGTCCAGTAGGTGTCTTGGTAACAAGTCTATGGACTTAGGGTGTGCAGACTAGAGTTATCTGCAGGGATATACCGACTACGCCTGTCCGTAGTATGAGCAGATTGGAACGGTGTGTCCTCCGAGTCAGATAGTTGCCTTGGTGGCGAAGCCGTGGGATCGGGATGAGCGGAATGAAGTTGTGTGTCCGCAGAGTGCTGCATTTTCCTTCTAGCGAGGGTGTGGGCTTGGGATAAGCGGGCTGGAGCTGTGTCTGCGGATTGGCGGACAATGTTGCATCAGAGTTCAGTTGTGGTCTTTGCTTGGACTTTGGCGATAAGGTGGACTGACGATTGTGTCCTGCCTTGGAGAGGATATGGTGGACTGGCTATATTGCACAGGCAGCGATGGACTGGTGTGTGTATCCGCGGGCTTGCATATACACTTGTTCTTGATGTGGGATGTGACGGTAATCCTATCAGCTAGGACAATGACCACACTCATCATCATGTCTATAAATAGGAACCATGTCACATCGGGAATAGTAGAGAACCGAAGTAAGTCAACAGTAACTTGAGCCCGCAAAAGTTGCTGCGGACTCCCTTTTTGTGTCCGCACGGTTTGATTGAGTTGACAGATTTTGCTGTGCAGGTTGTGCGGATAGCAATGGAAAGCCAGGACTTGGCTCTGATTATGGTCAGGGATAGTACGAACTCAACAGTTAAGCAACATGCGGTAAACAGTTGGTCGTGGACAGCGACCAGATGGTCTTCTCTTTGCCAACCTGGTTTGGGGTTCAATAAGTCCCCTGCTTCTGGCGAAATGTTCTATTCAGCATCGCAGCTTGTACGGTCTGGCGCCCAGGGAACCTTACGGTTAGGCGTCTTGTAGATAGACGGTTAGAGCAAGCATTTAAAAAATGGGTAGTCCGCGGTGCTTGGGTTGCCGTCTGGCAACCTAGCGGATTGTTTGGACTCCATAGCAGTAGACCGGCGGCTTGGTGTTTGAGTCCGCGTGGCTTGTGTTGTCTTGCCTCTGTATTTGGCTCTACTCTCCCTGTATTGGTTTTGGTGAAGCATGTTTTGCCATGTATGTCTCGCCGTGTAAAGAAGTTTGTTGTGAATAAATATGACTCTCGTGCTGCATGTGTTTTCTGGTTGACTGACTTTAGTTGAGATAACCCCTGCTCGCTCCAAGGTAAAGGGAAATTTCTGCATGATCAAGGTGTGATCTTGATAGGTCTGAAATATTAATTTGGCGTCAGGCTATCTCGTTGATCACCTGGAGAAAATTCAACATGGTATCAGAGCCAGGTTATTGAATTTTAACAGAGCCATTTTTTCTGAGACATATTTATTGTGACATAATTATTGAGCCTTGTTTCTTGTGGCATTTTCATTAAAATATATTTAATAAGCCATATTTTTTGAGTCATGTTTATTATGCCAAATTTATTGAGATATATTTTTTGCGTCATATTTATCATGTAGTATTTATTATAACATATTTATTGAGTGTTGAATGAGCCCGAATGGGTAAACAAGATTGTCATTGGATAAATCATTTAGAGATATAATTATTGTGATATATTTATTATGCCATATTTTTCTGTCATATTTATTATGCCACATTTATTGTGCAATATTTATTGAGTGCCAAACAAACCCAAACAACTAATCATGTTCACCAATAAATTAATCATTTTGAGCACTTTTAAATGGGCCTTTCCAGTCTGAAAATGGACAACCAGAACAAAAATTATGTTCATATTTATTGAGTCATATTTATTACGGCATATTTGTGTGGCCTTATTTATTGAGCCATATTTATTGAGATATATTTATTTGTGTCATATTTATTCCATCATATTTATATAGCGTTTGAAAGTCCACCTAGTGTCAGCTATGTGCACCTATGGGGGGGGGGGGGAATAGGTGACGAGTAGCGCTTTTGCGGAATTTACGACGGTACCTGCACAATAAAGATAAAAGACACAGCACACAGAATACACAGGAAATTTATAGTGGTTCCCCGATGTTGGGTACATTGGTCAAATGTACCTGATTTGAAGAAGCCTCACCTAACTCAATGATATACATCATAGTGTATTTGATGTTTGTTTGAGTTACTTGTGCAGGTTAGGAATACACTGGACTGAAGCTAAAAATTCTAAGTCCATGTGTCGACACCCAGAGGGAAAGTGTCGACACTTGAGAAGACTTGTGTCGACACCCAGACAAGTAGTGTCGACACTTGGAGTCATTGTGTCGACACCTGGGAAGAAGAGTCGACACCAGTCAAAAAGTGTCGACACTTGGAGCTGTGTCGACACTCAGTGAAGAAGAATGCAGAAAAGCTGTGTCGACACTTAGCAGAAGTGTCGATACCTAGAAGAGCTGAGTCAACACCAGGAAGTGTCAACACTTGAAGTAAGTGTCGACACTCAGCAAAAGTCTGCAGAATCTAAGTACAAGTGTCGACACTCAACACAATGTGTCGACACTATGCAGAAGAGTCAGCACTTGAAGTAAGTGTCGACACCCAGCACAATGTGTCGACACTTAGCTAAAGACTCAGTATTTGAATTAAGTGTCGACACTCAGCACAATGTGTCGACACACAACCAGAGGAGTCAACACTTGAAGTAAGTGTCGACACTCAGCACAATGTGTCGACACTTAGTTGAGGACTCTACACTTGAAGAAAGTGTCGACACAAGGAGCTGTGTCTACACTTAGCAAAGAACAGAAAAGTTACAAAATATTCTAAGTACAAGTGTCGACACTAAAGGAATGTGTCGACACTCAGCTGAAGAAACAAGATTGAAGACTTGTGTCGACACCAAGAAGCAGTGTCGACACTTGACAGTTTCTACACATGAAGATGTGTCGACACAAAGGAGATGTGTCGACACTTAGAAGAATACAGTTAAAGAATGAAGTACAAGTACTTGTGTCGACACTCAATTTCAGTGTCGACACATGAAGAAGAAACTGTGTCGAGACATACAAGGAATTGTGTCGACACCTTGTAGACTTGTGTCGACACTTACACAACATGTGTCGACACTTGGCCTATAAGTGTCGACACTTAAGAACAGAAAGTCTCGACACTATCTGACAGTTAGAGGAATTTCAAGAAGTGACTGGTTGACAAGACAGCTGCCGATCCAGCCGGTCTACATCAACTGTCAGTGATATCAGAAGTCTGTTATGAACCGGACCAGCCGGTTACCATGAAGGAAGCCTATAAATAGGCACCCATAGTTTACAGATAAATTTTGATTGTTGAAATAATATAGAAGTGATTGAAAAAGTTTTTACAGAGAGAGTTCAGATCTTTGTAAAAGTGGTATATTGAGTATCAACACAAGAAGATCTTGCTGTGCATCAGCAGATCTAAGAAGTTGGAGAGAGAGAGCTCCAACCAAGTATTCAGTCTTTGGAACTAAGGCTGAGAAGAAGAATTCAGAGTCATCAGGATTTCAAGAAGCAGAGGTCAAGGAACAACTGCAGAAGATTCAGACTAATTCAGTTCTAATCAAGAAGCTTTGAAGGAAGCTAAGTCAGTTTGGATCTAACTGAGTTCTTCCAAGAACTCTTCAAGAATCTCTCAACTCCTCTCCTATTTTCTGAGTTGTAGAGTTAACTATTGTACTTTCTATTTTAACCTGTAGGATCCATTGGATCTGAGAGAATTGTAAGCCTATTTTATAAAGGCTGAGGGTAGGGCTTGGTTGCCTGAGTGTAGGAGTTGAAGAACTCTGAGTGTAGGCCTTAATTGGCTGAGTGTAGGCCTGGGTGGCTGAGTGTAGGCCTTTTGGCTGAGTGTAAGGCTTTGGGCCTGAGGTAGGAACCTAGTTTGGTTCTGAGTTAGTGGAGAAGTTTGGCCGAATCTAGTACACTGCTAGATAGGCGAAGGGGGAAAGTGGATGTACCCAAAGATTGGGGAACCACTATAAATTAGTGTGTCTTCTGTGCTGTGCTGTGCTGTGAAATTACTGTGTTTATGCTGTAATTGCTGTTAGCTGTAGAATTCTGTCAAATAGCTGTTGTGCTGCCAAACAAAACTCAAAAAGGATTAGGTCACCTATTCACCCCCCCCCCCCCTCTAGGTGTTTGGGTACCATATCTTTCAAGTGGTATCAGAGCCAGGTTCCTCAAAAAGGACTAACTGTCTGAGGAGATCCAGTTTGGCAGATTCAGTATAAGTCAGGAAACAGTTTCAAGAAAATCAAGAAACATGGGATCTTCAGAGAATCACAAGGAATTGGGTTCAATGAAACTGCCCATATGCAGAAAAGAGATATTTGGAATCTGGAAAGAAAGAGTAAGGCTGTTCATGGAGGCCTCTGACCCTAGGATCTACATCACAGTCAAGGAAGGGCCTTATGTGCCCATGAAGATTTCAGTCTTGGATGCTACACAGAGAACTTCAAAGGATTTTTCTGAGATGACCAAGGATGAGATTGTCCTAGCTACAATGGACAAAAGGGCACAGAACATCATAGTTAGTGCAATTGATGATGCCACCTTCCAGAACCGTATTCACTGTAAAACAGCAAAAGAAATGTGGGATACCCTCATTGTCTACATGGAAGGTTCTAAAGAAGTAAGACAAGATAGGAAGTCCTTGCTTAATCAAGAATATGAGAGCTTTAGGCAAGGAAGAGGAGATAGCATCACTGAATGCTACAAGAAGTTTTACAGAATTGTTAATGAACTCTTGTCCTATGGAAGAGAGTTCACAAACTATGAATTGAATGATAAGTTCTTAAGGTCCCTAACCAAAGATTGGGACACTAAGATCTGTGCCATCAGAGAAATGGCAAAGTTGGGAGAAATTCCCCCTCCCACACTGTTTGGCAAGTTGTTATCTTATGAGATGCAATTGTCAGTAAGAAAAGAGGGGGAAAAGTCAACAAGGACTGAACACAGGGAAAGGACTGTTGCCTTTAAGTCAGAAGTACCTAGAAAGAACAGGACTAAGTCATCAACTCCTCCTCCAGAGGTAGTTGAATCAGATTCTGATGAGTCTGTTAGCACTAAATCTACAAGCAGTGAAAGTGATGAAGACTTTGCTGCATTTACCAGACATTTTCAGAAATTCCTGAATAAGAAACAGTGGAAGTCCAGACCTTCTTTTTCCAAAGGGAAAGAAGTTCAGTATCAGGAGAAGAAGCCTTCAAAGAAGGACAAGCAAAGGACAAAGACTAGCAAGGCAACTGGGTCTAAGATTGTGTGTTACTGCTGCAATAGACAGGGTCATGTAATTGCAGATTGTCCTGAAAGAAGGAAAGAATCCAGTGACAAAAAGAAGACTCACTTCAAAGGAAAGAAGGAGAAGTCCTTTGTTGCAAAGAATGAGAAGACTCTTTCAGATATTTCTTCTTCAGACACTGAGACAGATGCTGAAGCCTATATAGGGCTATTTGCTGAAGAAGAAGAAGAGTTTATGCAGATCATGGAATCAATCTATGAACAAGAAGAGGTTCAGTGCCAAGGACTAATGGCATTGACTGAAAGTACCAAAATCCTGGAGCAGCCAGGACCTAGTCAGGTACAAAGTCTAACCTTAAGTTCAGATTCCAGTTCTAGTTCAGAGTCAGAATCATCTTCATCAAGTGATGGAAGTGATTCTAAATCTGAGGGAGATATTCATCAGCTCTTAGATGAATACCAAGTACTGTTGCAAGCCTATAAGAAAAGCAAGATCCTAGCCAAAAGTCAGGCAAAGGAGATTGCTGATCTCAAGGCAGCTGCAACAGATTTTGAGAAGGAGTATGATCAAAAACTGAATGAAGTAGCCAGGCTGAAACACATTACTGTGATTCAGATGGGTACTATTACATTTAAAAATGATCAAATTAAGTTGCTGGAGATCAATCTCCAGAAGGAAAAAGAGCTAGTTGCTAGGTTTTCAAAACCTAAATCAGTGCTACCCTTGATTGATGAATTTGTTCATCATAAAGGAAAGGCTGGATTGGGTTTTGTTAAGCCTGTGAGGACTGTTCAGGATCAGTCCAAGTCTAAGGGCAAAGCCCCAACATTCAACAAGGCTGCTGTGGTCAAGACAGCAAAGGTTGTACCTAAGCAAAGGTACAACAAGTTTGAATGCTAGTGTTGTGGCAAGGTTGGCCACTTTGCCTTGGATTGTTGGCACAATGCCAGTGCCAAGTTGAGTAGCAAGTTACCTGTTGGAAAGCCAGCAGGTAGCTATGTCAAATTGCAAACAAACAATCATCAAGGACCCAAGTTTACTTTGGGTTCTAAGGTTCATTAATTTGTTTTGCAGGTGAATCCAAGTGGCCATACCCCTACATGGTACTTGGATAGTGGTTGTTCCAGACACATGACTGGAACTAGGGGACTACTGAAGGACTACATCCCAATCAAAAATGGTCCAAAGGTGACCTTTGGTGGTTCTGAAAAAGGAATCATCAAAGGGTTTGGTAACATTTCTTCTAACCTTGTTACCATTACTCAAGTGGCTAATGTTAAAGGTTTGAAACACAACCTCATTAGTATAAGTCAATTAAGTGATGTAGGGTATGACATCTCATTTGTTAAAAATGGTTGTCATATCAAGAGGTCAAGTGATCAAGAGATCATTTTGACTGGATATAGAAAGAGAAATGTCTACTGCTTAGACATTGTGGTTGAGAACAATTGTTCTCGAGTCTGTCTTGTAGCTGATGAGACAGTCTCTCAATGTGTCAAATGGCACAAGAGGCTTGCTCATCTTAATTACAAGACTATTGGCAAACTCTTTAGTAAAGAGTTAGTGAGAAATGGTCCTCAAGTTAAGTGTGTCAAAGATGGCATTTGCTCAGCTTGTCAAAAGGGCAAGCAGACTAAATCCACCTTTAGAAGCTTAGACAACAAAGATGCTGTGAGGTGTTTATACCTCTTGCATATGGATCTATTTGGTCCAATGCCAGTTCACAGCTTAGGTAGGAAGGTCTACACCTTTGTAGTTGTTGATGACTACTCAAGGTTTTCCTGGGTGTTCTTCTTAAAGCAGAAATCTGAAACACCTAGTGTCTTCTATAGTTTTGTTAAGCAAATTCAGAATGAATTGAACTGTACAGTGGTCAAAATTAGAAGTGACCATGGTACTGAGTTTCAGTCTGAAAGCATGACAAAGCTGTGTGAAGACTATGGGATATTTCAAGAATTCTCTTTACCTAGAACACCTCAGCAAAATGGCATTGCTGAAAGGAAAAATAGGACCTTGATAGAGGCTGGTAGAACCCTATTAAGTGATTCATCACTGCCAGAATATTTCTGGGCTGAAGCAGTTAACACTGCATGCCATGTGATAAATAGGGCTACCATCACTAAAAGGTTAAACAAGACCCCCTATGAAGTAGTGAAAGGCAGGAAACCAAATCTGTCCTATATTAGGATCTTTGGTTGTAAATGCTTCATACTTAACAATGGGAAGTCTTACTTAACTAAGTTTGCTGCCAAGTCGCAAGAGGGAGTGTTTGTTGGGTACAGCAATAATAGTAAGGCTTATAGAGTCTACAACTTGACCACACAAGTTATAGAGGAGTCTGTGCATGTAGTTTTTGATGAAACACAACTAATTAACAATGAATTATCTAGTAGTGTGTGCAGCCCTACAGGTCTTACTAAGAAGATGGACAAGCTAACCATAGAAGATGTACCTGCTGCAAGACAGCAAGTAGAAGAAGATGGCTTATGTCCAGGGGGAGAACTACATGTACAAGGAGCTGTTGAAGTACAAGGAACTCAGTTTGATTAAGATGCTGAAGAAGTTCAACCAGAAGTAAGGATGCCTCCAGCCAACAGGCATCTAAGAGATCATCCAGTAGAGCTGATCATTGGAGATCCAAGACAAGGTGTTCAGACAAGGAGCAGAAATCAGAATGCTGTAGTATATTCAAGTTTTCTGTCTCAAATAGAACCAAAGAAATTTGAAGAAGCTATATAAGATCCACAGTGGACTGAAGCAATGCAAGAAGAGCTTAATCAGTTCAAAAGATGCAAGGTGTGGGATCTGGTTCCTAAGCCTAAAGATCACAATGTGATAGGAACAAAGTGGATCTACAGGAACAAGTTAGATGAACAAGGTGTCATCATTAAGAATAAGGCAAGACTGGTTGCAAAAGGATATAGGCAAGAAGAAGGTATTGATTTTGATCAAACCTTTGCTCCAGTAGCCAGACTGGAAGCCATAAGGATGTTCTTGGCCTATGCAACCTACCAAGGATTCAAAGTATACCAAATGGATGTGAAGTCAGCATTCCTTAATGGTAATTTAAAAGAAGAAGTATATGTGGAGCAGCCTTCAGGTTTTGTTGATTCTACTCTTCCACATCATGTCTATAGACTTAGGAAAGCATTGTATGGGTTAAAGCAAGCTCCTAGAGCTTGGTATGAAACCCTATCTAGTTTCCTCATTGAGAACAAGTTCACAAGGGGGGAAATAGATATGACTCTATTCCTTAGGGAATCTAGAGGCAAAGTAATACTTGTCCAAATATATGTAGATGACATTATATTTGGGTCTACTGAAAGTAGCCTTTGCAAAAAGTTTGCAAAGCTTATGCAAAGTCAATTTGAGATGAGTAGTATGGGAGAGCTGAAGTTTTTCTTGGGTCTCCAAGTTAAACAGACTGAAAGTGGCTTGTCCATATGTCAGTCAAAGTTCACCCTGGAACTCATAAGGAAATATGGTATGGATTCATCCAGTACCATGAAGACTCCTATGGGGTCAATTATGTCTCTAAGCAAGGATGATGCAGGGAAACCTGTAGTTGAAACCTTGTATAGAGGGATAGTTGGCTCCCTACTATACTTGACTGCAAGTAGGCCTGACATTATGTATGCTACATGTGTTTGTGCCAGGTATCAAGCCTGCCCCAAAGAATCTCACTTGACTGCAGTCAAGAGAATCTTGAGATATCTAAAGGGCACACCCTATCTAGGCCTCTGGTACCCTAGGAATGGAGATTTTGATCTAACAGGCTATTCAGATGCAGACTTTGCAGGATGCAAAGAAGATAGAAAGAGCACAACTGGATCCTGTCAGTTCCTAGGTGGAAGACTCATTTCATGGAGTAGTAAGAAGCAAACCAGTGTGGCCATCTCCACAGCTGAGTCAGAATATGTAGCTGCAGGAAGTTGCTGTGCTCAACTTCTGTGGATTCAACATCAGCTAGAAGACTATGGATGTCAGGTAAGTAGAACTCCACTTTATTATGATTCTACTAGTGCTATTTCAATAGCTAACAACCCTGTATCACATAGTAGAACTAAACATATTGAGATTAAATATCACTTTCTTAGGGAGCATGTAGAAAGAAATGATATTGCACTTGAATATGTTAGAACTGATAATCAGATAGCTGATATGTTCACTAAGCCCTTAGATGAAGCTAAGTTTAATAGGATCAAAATTGAACTAGGTATGATAAACTTAGATTAAGTATACAGAACAAAAATTGGCTAAGTAAAAAGGTGTCGACACATAGACAAGTCTATGTCGACACAGAATAATAAGTGTCGACACTTCAGGAAAATGGTGTCGACACATCTAGGAAGTTAGTGTCGACACTTCAGAATGTTAGTGTCGACACATGTCGAGTAGGTGTTGACACATCCAATAAAGTGTCGACACTTAAGTTTTACTCAGAATTTTTCTAAGTAAAGTCTCGACTACATGTCGAGTATAGTGGTGTCGACACTTAACCAAGTGTCGACACATAAAATCTGTTGACTAAACTTGTGTCGACACATGTGTGTCGAGACATTATAAGTCAGTGTCGACACTTATTGATAGTGTCGACACATCTTTAGAAATTCATCCCGCCTGTTCGTCTTCAAACAAGAAAGGTATAAATAGGGTTCTGTTTGTGTTTGTCGACACGCTTTCAGAGTTTCGAGATTAAACTCCTGTGTCGACATTTCTCTTCTCTAAAGACTAATTCTCAACACCCTAATGGCTCCCAAGCTGGAAGAGAACGTTAACGAAGGCTATGAGCTCGTGCGAGGCGCATTCAACGACGGTGATCAGGAAATCAAATCAGTGATAACCCTAGTCAGCGATTCAGGACTGGAATACTTGGTTTCAGAGCCAACCAAGATATGGAAGAAAGAAGTGATTGAATTTCTTACTGGAGCAACTGTGGACGACTCTGGATACAGAATCAAATCCAGAGTGCATGGAACCAAGGTCAAGGTTTCACCCAAGTCCTTGAGAAAGGTACTTCAGCTACCTAAGATTCAAGAAGAAGAGGAAGTGACCACATCTAAGACCAGAGAAGCACTCACTTGGTGTGGTCTTGATTCTAAGATGAGAATAGGTTCTGTCTTCAACAGAAAAGGCATGAACACTCAAGGCAAATTCCTGTCTGAAGTAGTGGGCAAGGTCATTCTTAGTAAAACTGGAGGGCATGACAGGGTGTCAGCCTCTATGTTCAGTATTATGACCAGAATCATCTTCAACATCAAAACAGACTGGTCTATGATTGTCTTTGAGAAAGTAAAAGAAAGTCTAAAGAAGCCCAATCTGGGCAGGATACTAAGTCTCTACCTGGCTGGATCAATTCCAGAGGTAATGAGCTCTGCTGTAGGAACAAAAATCAATCACATGAGGAGAATGGACTCAAGGATATTCTCTCGATGGGAAAGGGTGCTGTCAAAGGAATTGACCACCCCTGAGAAACAAGCTTCTAAGAAAGACTCTCCTCCCAGGAAGAAGAGGAAGACTGCTGCTGTGCCTCAAGAGTCCTCCAGCAGCTCAGGCAGTGAAGAACATGTGGTCTTCACTCCTGATAGTCCAATGGATAAGGCTGCAGAAAAGTCACCTGCTCCTCAGGAGCCAGCTGACATCCAGGGGGAGCTTCCAGGTGTAGCAGAACCATCTACACTGGAGAGTTAGCAAGCCACCCTCCTCATTCAAGAGGTACTTGTTGACCTTAATACTTTGAATTTTTCTATAATAAATTCTGATTTGTCTGATGACCATCAGCAAAATCAGCCAGCAACTCAAGAACCAGATGTTGTTCTCCAAGACACATCTGTTGTAGCTGATGAAACCAGTACATCTCCTGCACAGTCTCCAGCAGAATACACAATGGAAGATCTATTTCTGAATTTAGATCAAGATGATTTTGATATGGAAAAGAATGCTGCTGATGCAGAGAAGGATGCTGCTGCTGAGGGGGAGAATTTGGATATTCAAGAAGAGCCTATAAGGCTAGATACTGAGAAGGCACAAGATGTGCACACTGAAAAACCATACAGCCCTAAGGATAGGGTGGATATAGCCAGTACATCAGAATCTGAAGATGATGAAGCTGAGCAAGCTAAGAAAAAGCAGTTCTTTGTTTTCAAAAGAAGGAGCCAGAGCTACAAGAAGGCTCTCCAAACTGTTGCTCAACACTCACTGGTTCAACAAGCTCCATCAACTGATTACAGTGCTCTACTGCTTGCCATGCAAATCAAGATGGATGAACAAAGGAAGGCTTTAGAAACTTATGTTGATGAAGGGCACAAGGCACTACAATCTGATCTTTGACAGGAAATCAAGTCAATAAGGTTTGAAATGAACCTTAATAAAAAGGAGATGACTGATTGTTTTACAAAAGGTGCTCATGCAGTGGTCTATCTGGCTAAACATCAAGAAACCATAAAAGAGAAGGTAGAAGATATTGCACTAAAGCAAGGATATGTGTTGGAAAATCAATTGAGGATGAATGATAATTTGACTGCATCTCACAATGCAATAGTCACTGAAATCAAGAATAAGTCTACTGAACCATCAACCTCATCTGCTGCTGCCAAAGCTGATTTTGATAAACTCTTTCAAGCTGAACTAACTGCTGTCAAGACTGCCATCAAGGATTCCCAGAAGGTCATTTCTGAACAGCTTACCAAGCTTAGACCTTTCTTTAAGGATGGAATAAGGTATTTGGATAGCCAAATCAGGTTCCAGAAAGATGATGTGAGAGATCATGTAGCCCAAGAAGTCATAAAGGGGGAGAGGGTGTTAGTCAAAGCCAGTTCTGACCATGCAAAATGGATATCCAATTCCATCAGGGCTACACTGGGCTATCCTCCCCTGTGTGATGATGACAATGTAGCTGAATCTGGTATTCAAGGAACATATCTTGGAGGTGAGCAACAGGCAGTGGCTGATGTAATCTATCCACCTCCAGATTTTGAAATGGTTCATGCTGATGTAAGCACAATGTATAGTCCAACTGCTGGCAAGCCCAATGTTATTCTGGAAAAGGTTGTTCAACCTATCACAGCTGCTATGCAAGAGGCTTTGGACAAAGAAGAAGAGACTAGGCTATCAAAGAAGAAGTTCAGGGAACTTGCTGAACAAAAACCAGATTTTGAACAGTGGAGCCCTACTTCTAGGAACATCATTCTCACTGCATGGAAAGCGGCCAAGGACAATGCCCATGAGAGGAACAAGTGGTTCTCAGAGGCAGAATGGAGGAAACATGAAAGTAGGCAGGAAGCCATTGTCCAACATAGAAGGAAGGCTAAGTTAGGAAAGCTACCTCCTACAGCTGTGGAGCCTAGCAAGTACTTTCCTAAGCCCTATCATTATTTTGAAAGGCAAAAGATCAAGGCTGAAGAACAGAAGAAGAAGGACTCCAAAGGGAAGAAGACTGCTGAAGCTGAGCCTGCTGTTGCTGCTGCTGCTGTGAAAGCTAAAGTACAAGCTGGAAAAGGCATAGTCATTAAGGAACCAGAGCAGAATTAGATTAAGATTTAAACTGAAGAATGTTGTAATCTGTTACATCAAACATTTTGTGTAAATCATTGAAAATGTATTAAATGTATGAATAATTTTTGTTAAACAAATTTCATGATTGTTCTGATGAATGTGTCTAATTCTTGTTTGTTCTGTAATGCTGAATGAGTATACATGTGTGCTTTATTACATGTTAAAGTTTAACTCTGTTGTCATATATCTGTTTTACTTCATTTTATAATTTTTAATTATGAGTGATGTATATCATTGACTAAGGGTTATGACTTCTCCAAATAGGGGGAGATTGTTGGGTACATTGGTCAAATGTACCTGATTTGAAGAAGCCTCACCTAACTCAATGATATACATCATAGTGTATTTGATGTTTGTTTGAGTTACTTGTGCAGGTTAGGAATACACTGGACTGAAGCTAAAAATTCTAAGTCCATGTGTCGACACCCAGAGGGAAAGTGTCGACACTTGAGAAGACTTGTGTCGACACCCAGACAAGCAGTGTCGACACTTGGAGTCATTGTGTCGACACCTGGGAAGAAGAGTCGACACCAGTCAAAAAGTGTCGACACTTGGAGCTATGTCGACACTCAGTGAAGAAGAATGCAGAAAAGCTGTGTCGACACTTAGCAGAAGTGTCGACACCTAGAAGAGCTGAGTCAACACCAGGAAGTGTCCACACTTGAAGTAAGTGTCGACACTCAGCAAAAGTCTGCAGAATCTAAGTACAAGTGTCGACACTCAACACAATGTGTCGACACTATGCAGAAGAGTCAGCACTTGAAGTAAGTGTCGACACCCAGCACAATGTGTCGACACTTAGCTAAAGACTCAGTATTTGAAGTAAGTGTCGACACTCAGCACAATGTGTCGACACACAACCAGAGGAGTCAACACTTGAAGTAAGTGTCGACACTCAGCACAATGTGTCGACACTTAGTTGAGGACTCTACACTTGAAGAAAGTGTCGACACAAGGAGCTGTGTCGACACTTAGCAAAGAACAGAAAAGTTACAAAATATTCTAAGTACAAGTGTCGACACTAAAGGAATGTGTCGACACTCAGCTGAAGAAACAAGATTGAAGACTTGTGTCGACACCAAGAAGCAGTGTCGACACTTGACAGTTTCTACACATGAAGATGTGTCGACACAAAGGAGATGTGTCGACACTTAGAAGAATACAGTTAAAGAATGAAGTACAAGTACTTTTGTCGACACTCAATTTCAGTGTCGACACATGCAGAAGAAACTGTGTCGAGACATACAAGGAATTGTGTCGACACCTTGTAGACTTGTGTCGACACTTACACAACATGTGTCGACACTTGGCCTATAAGTGTCGACACTTAAGAACAGAAAGTCTCGACACTATCTGACAGTTAGAGGAATTTCAAGAAGTGACTGGTTGACAAGACAGCTGCCGATCCAGCCGGTCTACATCAACTGTCAGTGATATCGGAAGTCTGTTATGAACCGGACCAGCCGGTTACCATGAAGGAAGCCTATAAATATGCACCCATAGTTTACAGATAAATTTTGATTGTTGAAATAATATAGAAGTGATTGAAAAAGTTTTTACAGAGAGAGTTCAGATCTTTGTAAAAGTGGTATATTGAGTATCAACACAAGAAGATCTTGCTGTGCATCAGCAGATCTAAGAAGTTGGAGAGAGAGAGCTCCAACCAAGTATTCAGTCTTTGGAACTAAGGCTGAGAAGAAGAATTCAGAGTCATCAGGATTTCAAGAAGCAGAGGTCAAGGAACAACTGCAGAAGATTCAGACTAATTCAGTTCTAATCAAGAAGCTTTGAAGGAAGCTAAGTCAGTTTGGATCTAACTGAGTTCTTCCAAGAACTCTTCAAGAATCTCTCAACTCCTCTCCTATTTTCTGAGTTGTAGAGTTAACTATTGTACTTTCTATTTTAACCTGTAGGATCCATTGGATCTGAGAGAATTGTAAGCCTATTTTATAAAGGCTGAGGGTAGGGCTTGGTTGCCTGAGTGTAGGAGTTGAAGAACTCTGAGTGTAGGCCTTAATTGGCTGAGTGTAGGCCTGGGTGGCTGAGTGTAGGCCTTTTGGCTGAGTGTAAGGCTTTGGGCCTGAGGTAGGAACCTAGTTTGGTTCTGAGTTAGTGGAGAAGTTTGGCCGAATCTAGTACACTGCTAGATAGGCGAAGGGGGAAAGTGGATGTACCCAAAGATTGGGGAACCACTATAAATTAGTGTGTCTTCTGTGCTGTGCTGTGCTGTGAAATTACTGTGTTTATGCTGTAATTGCTGTTAGCTGTAGAATTCTGTGAAATAGCTGTTGTGCTGCCAAACAAAACTCAAAAAGGATTAGGTCACCTATTCACCCCCCCTCTAGGTGTTTGGGTACCATATCTTTCACCCGACTTGGGTACATCCACTTTCCCCCTTCGACCTATCTCCCAACAAGGGACGGCTCGATCACTTCTCCAACGGGATTGAAATCCAATCCCTACAGTAACGGAAGGAGCCCTTCCACACATGAGAGTCAACACTCCCACAAAACGGTTTGCACCCAACCCTTACAACACGGAACAAAAGTTCCTTTACAACAAAATTAAATATAGAATGTACACGTGATACAAACTTCTTTTGGAGACTACGGTGTTCCTCTTCATTCGACGACGTGTTCTTGAAGTCGATGAAGAGTCTACAACCTTGGTCTCTCTTGGAGAGGATCTCCCCGGAACCGGCGGCGGCACACGAGCGGCGGCTAGCTTCGGGATCGGCGGCTACGATGATGAGCGGTTGCTGAACTTGGAGATCCAAACTTCGTAGCGAAGCAAACTAGGTCTACCAACGGTCACTCTAGGATCGGTCGTCTCGATCGATTCGGACGGGGGAATTTTTCCCGGTCAACAAATCGAGAGACAAGAGATCTCTGTATAGACACGTGAGACAGAAGCTTTGCTAAGCTTCTGTCGCCGGAGATCGGGAAGAAGAGCGATCAGCGGCGGCGACGGACTTGCCCGAGCGCGACGGCGGCTGAGGAGAGAAATCGCGAATCTAGGGTTTCGTCGCGGCTCAGTTTCGTTCTCTTTTCTCCGTGAATTTACTGTTCAAAAATACTGGAATATATATACTGTAGATAACTCCAATATGACCGTTTGTGGGACCCACACTAGAAATCCATAAGTCCGGTTCAAACTAGTCCAGAGGCAGAATCCGGTCCAGCAGCATCCTGAGAAAACGCCAAGTGAAAATCGGCGAGAATCGCAGGCGATTCTCGACGAATCGGCAAGAATCACCAAGTGATTCTCGACGATTCGTCGAGAATCGTTAGTGATTCTCGCCGAATCACTTATTGATTCTCAACAAATTTTACTTTGTATACATGAGCTGCTTGGCCACTGGTTCGGCGAGAATCGCTAGTGATTCTCGCCGAATCTTACTTGGTACCGTTTTGAGGTAGCCAGAAGGAGTCGGCGAGAATCACTAGTGATTCTCGTCGATTCGGCGAGAATCACTAGTGATTCTCGTCGAATCGGCGAGAATCACTTGGTGATTCTCGTCGAATTTTCCTTGGATGAATTTTCGTCTTCCACCCTGGAGCAGCTCCTTGACCCATCCATGCTCCTTGTCTTCTCTTGCATATGAACGACCCTGTACTTGAAAGTAAGTGCACTCCAATAGAGAGAGTACACGTAGGCCAACACACTGATCTGCTCAACGAGGGATTACGTCTTGCAGACCCGTGTATATTGACCTACTGCACCCTGACATTGGTGTGCACTTAGCGTGGAGGAGCTGCAAGTACAACTTAAGATGTTTCGTCAAATACATTGTGAATTCATCTTAGCTTGACAGGTGGCTTCCTCAAATCTAGGTAATCGTGGATACAATACCCAACAATCTCCCCCTATTTGACGAAGCCAAAACCCTACTAGCTAAGATGAATAACACATATCAAATAATAAACATTGCATTCAGAAATTAAACATGCAGCACAAGAGAATATATGCAATCAGATCAGGACTTGAGTCATTCACAAATTCAAATATATATACCAATATAAATTTATACACATATAATCCAGAATTGTTTCTATGACAACAATAATCATTAAATGTTCTTAAGACAAAGTGACAAGCTATAAGTTTTTGACTATTTTTCCTTAGCTAAGTCACCCTTAGGATTTTGAGCCAAGTACTTCTTGCTTTGCCTCTCCATGTATTCTTTGGGCTTCGGGTAATACCTAGGAGGAGCAACTTTATCTGGATCCTTGTTGTTTCTGAAAAAGATGTTGCGTTTCGCTTCAAACGTTTTGTGCGTTTCCCACTCATACTGGCTATATACTTCGTTTCGATTGATCTCTCCTCTTTCTTGCAGCCAGAAGGTGTCTAAGATGATGTTCCTTGAAACTGGACTCCACCTTTCGTTTCGTACATCCTCCTCATTCATTCGAGTTCTCTTTGCAGCCTGTGTCTCCTTGGAGGTCCCTTCTTGAACTTTTCTCTTTCCGCTGGCTTTTGCTAAGGCCTCTTGGTCAAACATGCTCCTCAGCTTAGCTTTGGAGAGAGCCCTAGCATCAGCGTCAGTTGTGGGAATATTTGCAGCAGCACTTGCACTTACATCCTCAGCAACACTTACTTCCTCAGCGGCCTTAGATGTCTCAGGGACATGAATACCGGCAGGATTGTCAGGCAGAACGACGCCTAACGTACCTAGCGCCTGTTGGAGCATCCACCAGCAGCTCTCATAGACATATTTGCTTGATTGGGCAAAGTGTGTGCTCATGCTTTCTTGAAGCTCGGCCAACTTAGCTATATACTTTTTCTCCCCCTTTTTGGCTTCGATAGCTATGCAGTTGGCATATGAGTGCAGGGAGTCATCAATATGCTTCGTGGTCTTGGTGAATTCAGTGATCAGGGCCTGCTGATTGGCATTTAAAGTGACCATATTACCATCAAACTTCTGAATGTTGTTGGCTACAACGTGTGCGTTCTGATTTACGACAGCCAGAGTATCAGTATTCTTTTTTAAGACGGCCATTAAGAGTGTGACAGCTTCGCCGGCCGCGGTATACTTCTCTTCAAATTTCTTCTCCATTACGTCCAGTTTATGGTTGATTTCCACCATATTCTTAAGCATGAGATTTTCAGAAGTCTTAATCCTTTTCAGCAGTGTTGTCTGAGCTGTATCAAAAGAAGCTTTAAGTTCATTCACTATACCTTGAATGACATTGACCGTGTGAGTGGCCAGCTCATCTCATAACGGTATAGTCGGAGGCACTTCTTGGCCTTGCTCTTGCTCTTCAGCAGACGCATCGGTAGAACTGGATACAATCACTGGCTCTAAAGGAGGAATGTTGGCGGCCTCTGTAAATTTATCTAACTCCCCCTCCACGGGTGCAGACTTGTCAGATGGAGGTTCAACATGATCTGGAGTCTCAAATACTTCATGTCCCTCATTCTCATCTTCCTCTCTATCCTCATCCAAGAAATCATCGATATCAGCAGCTTCTTCTAATTCTTGATCACCAGTCTCCAGCACAGTGTCACTTTCTTCTTGAATGTCGGCCACAGCATCCCTGGCCACTTGGGCGATTTCAGATAATACATCCGTATGAGGGGGTAGAGTCTCCCCCTCGATTCCTGCAGTCACGGTATCAGGAATTTCACCGGGGGAGACTGCTGGAGATACTTCCTGTTGCTCTTCCACAGCAGGCTGCCCGATACGCCGCTCCCATCTATCAAACACACTTGCATCCATCTTTTTCAAGTAGTGGAGAGGGACTCCTTTGCTCATGTCGAACTTGTCTCCGTTGAGCTGGTTGAGATATAGACTTATGATGCGGCCGAAACTAGGAGTGCCCAGAGTGTCCTTGATCTTCTCGAATAGCAACTCCCCCCAGTTGAACCTCTTGCGGCAGACAACAGCTATGAGAATCTTGAACATATCACCTGAGATATGGTCATGTGAGCCCGGCTTGCAGATAAGCACTATTTTGAGAATGTCAGAGAGGAGCTTCCCTTCTTCATTCATTTCCTTTCTCTTTATTGATCGAGTTCCTCGAGGAAGACCGCAGAACAGGAGAGTTCTGGTTTTGTCCTCGTCCTCCAGATAGTCCTCTTGCTCCGAACTAGAAAGCTGCAGGTAGCGAGTCAGCTTGCTGGCAGACATCTTTACTTTTGTCCCAACCACCTTGCTCTTGATTATGGAGTCTCTATCTCGGAGTCTTGCAGTAGAGAAGAACTCCAGCACCTCTTTGTCCAGAATTTTGCAAGGGTGCTCCAGGACGAAGGTTAGCCCAGCCTCTTCCAGCATTAGAATGATATTGCGGAATTCGTCTGAGGCATGAGAAAATCCAGTGCGAACCAGCTCGCAGCCAGAGACCAACCCTGTAGTCGTCCTTGGAGCCATTGTAGATCTAGAGAGAAGCCCTACTCAAAACATTAATGAACTTTCAAAAAGAAAACTCCATTAGTGGATGCTTCGGGTGAGGGAGAGGTTACCTAAGGACTTATATGGAACTGAGTTGAGGAGCTTCGGAAGGACCTTCGGTGGATGGAAGAGTTTCCTGTGAGGTTCGGCCTTGCTAGAACGGTGCGAGAACCTTCTAGATTTGAGATGGACCTTGCGAGTACCTTGCGGTCACAGGGAGACTTCACGATTCGACGAGAGCTGCTGCGGGTTTCTGCGAGTCGGAGGGAGAGCTCCTGCGGGTTGCGGCGAATCGGCGGAAGAACTCGGGAGAGCTCTTGCGGGTCGTCGGGAGAACTCTTGCGGGTCATCGGGAGAGTTCTTGCGGGACTCGTGAAGAAGGTGAATAGGCGGAAGAACTCTTTCGGCGGGATTTTTCTAATTCGTCGGGATTCGGGGTGAATGCCAAGGGTCGGCGGGATTAGTGTGTCAGGAGATTTGTTTAATTCGAAATTTAGAGGTCCCTTGACTAGAAATTTTCACGTTGAGAATGCTTGCAACATTTTTGAGATTTTCTGATGTACATTTTTGACATAACTTCGTTAACCCTTTATTGATGTGTAATGGTTTGCATGCATCGAGTTAATCTCTCCGTAGAGGTGCACACATACATGATAAGCATAAGTATACGTATACACATGGATAGAAATATATATATATTATATATATATATATATATATATATATATATATATATATATATATATATATATATATATATATATATATATATATATTTTGAATGAGGATGCATCATGACACAAGTCCTTGAACTGATCAAAATTACCTGGATTTTGAGAGTCATCGTCTTAGTCCCACAGGTAGAACACATTAGAGGCTCAGTGTGAGTATGCTCAAACAGATAGCACATCTGGTATTGCAGATGCTTGTTCCAATTTAGTCTTGAGCCACCTACTGTCTAGTTCCCATCATATTCACGAGGACCTAGACTACCCTGCATGAAAGAATTACTTTACCTTAGGAACCCAAATCGGGTTGGGTCCTAGGTTCCTGTTAGCATAAGCACGCAACTGCCTTCCTTTAGAAAACATGTCTGGAAGACTACTTCTGTCCCGAGAATGTGGATAAGCCCTAGCTGTGGGCACAGAGGGGTTGTGCCAACAGTCGATGGCAAAGTGCCCCACTTTGCCGCAGCACCAACAAGGGTGAATGTTGTATCGCCGTTTTCGACCTGATCTAGTGACTGATGTAGTCACGGTCCTAGGTCTAAAAGGGATAGGGCATGTTCTTGTCACATAAATTCCTCTTCCATCGTGACACGTGGAAGGGTGGAAAGAATACATGTTGTCAGCGTTATGAGGCCGGGAAGGTGGTGCCATTATTTCAGGCATCTCCCTTATAGAGGCCCCATGGAACCTGACATCATGACTTCTATCCTCTCTATCCCGTGTCCTCGAGTGGTGAGAAGTCTTCTGTGAGCCGGGACATGCAGATCCACACAGTGTTGAGGCAGTGGCAGTGAAAACAAAGGGCTCAGAATGAGCCTTAGGTATTTCCTCATGGGTGGCCGTGACGGCCCTTGCACTATGGACGTTGCCACATGGGGACAGATCATCCTTACAGTGACCACGACTATTCCTGTGGTCATACCTGAAGGCATGATGAGTTGCCTTCCTTCTTGTAGTGGGGGGTCGGAATACCATTTCCCCATTTCTCCATGCCTGGATAATCCGGGAGATCCACCCGGTTTCTTGCTTTCTCTTTATAGCATCAACTTTGGAGAATTTTGATACTATACGTTTCTCATTATCTAGACTATTCTCTAGAGCTGAGATCTTAGGGTCCTTGACCTTGTTGGACGCCAATTGGAGAACCAACAAGATCTTCAGTCGAGCAATCTCTCGAGCTTGCTCCTCAGCAAGTAGGTTGCTTTCCTGAAGGGCTCGCTTCAGGGAATCAGTATTTTCTGGAGGAGAGCAGTTTCTGTCTTCAGAAAGGTCAAAAGATATGGGGCAAGGTGAAGATGTTACCTGCTCATCTGAGTTATTGTCATTAGAATCAGTGACCATTGCTTCATCCTCGTCAGAGCTGCTTTCCTCACTGGTCTCGTCAGTCTCTGACACGGACACGGGAGCTCTGATGCAATCCGAGGGATCCTTGCATTCATCTTCTGAAGTGAGGACTCCCACATATGCTTCATCCTCTGATTGGCAGCATATTTCAGCTTTCTCTGACCCCCCCATCAGCTCTGAGATCATCATCCACAGAGATTTAGCCGTTCTACATTTTTCCAATCTAGAGCGAGAGGCTCCAGACCAGACATCCATGATAATTTGTCGAATCCTCTCGTCCAAGTGAAATAGAGATAGTTCCGTCTCAGACATCTCAGCAATGCCCATGGGCACTTGGATCCCAGAGTCGGAGGTCTTCATGGGGATAAACGGACCCTCTTCCAGGATGAAGGATGCTCGAGGATCGATAGCATCAAGGTGAAAGGATACTCTCATCCTCTAGATGGGATAATAATCCTTTGTGCATGCGGGGAGTTGGAGTGGCGGAATCTCATAATCCAGATCAATGCTTCTGACACTGGTGGCAGGATTCTACTCAAGGTGTTAACCTTTTTGAAGAGTAACCTGCTTTGATACCACTTGAAAGTCCACCTAGTGTCAGTTATGTGCACCTATGGGGGGGGGGGGGGGAATAGGTGACGAGTAGCGCTTTTGCGAAATTTACGACGGTACCTGCAAAATAAAGATAAAAGACACAGCACACAGAATACACAGGAAATTTATAGTGGTTCCCCGACTTGGGTACATCCACTTTCCCCCTTCGACCTATCTCCCAACAAGGGACGACTCGGTCACTTCTCCAACGGGATTGAAATCCAATCCCTACTCTAACGGAAGGAGCCCTTCCACACGTGAGAATCAACACTCCCACAAAACGTGTTGCACCCAACCCTTACAACACGGAACAAAAGTTCCTTTACAACAAAATTAAATATAGAATGTACACGTGATACAAACTTCTTTTGGAGACTACGGTGTTCCTCTTCGTTCGACGACGTGTTCTTGAAGTCGATGAAGAGTCTACAACCTTGGTCTCTCTTGGAGAGGATCTCCCCGGAACCGGCGGCGGCACACGAGCGGCGGATAGCTTCGGGATCGGCGGCTACGATGATGAGCGGCTGCTGAACTTGGAGATCCAAACTTCGTAGCGAAGCAAACTAGGTCTACCAACGGTCACTCTAGGATCGGTCGTCTCGATCGATTCGGACGGGTGAATTTTTCCCGGTCAACAAATCGAGAGACAAGAGATCTCTGGATAGACACGTGAGACATAAGCTTTGCTAAGCTTCTGTCGCCGGAGATCGGGAAGAAGAGCGATCAGCGGCGGCGACGGACTTGCCCGAGCGCGACGGCGGCGGAGGAGAGAAATCGCGAATCTAGGGTTTCGTCGCGGCTCGGTTTCGTTCTCTTTTCTCCGTGAATTTACTGTTCAAAAATACTGGAATATATATACTGTAGATAACTCCAATATGACCGTTTGTGGGACCCACACTAGAAATCCCTAAGTCCGGTTCAAACTAGTCCAGAGGCAGAATCCGGTCCAGCAGCATCCTGAGAAAACGCCAAGTGAAAATCGGCGAGAATCGCAGGCGATTCTCGACGAATCGGCGAGAATCACCAAGTGATTCTCGACGATTCGTCGAGAATCGTTAGTGATTCTCGCCGAATCACTTATTGATTCTCAACGAATTTTACTTTGTATACATGAGCTGCTTGGCCACTGGTTCGGCGAGAATCACTAGTGATTCTCGCCGAATCTTACTTGGTACCGTTTTGAGGTAGCCAGAAGGAGTCGGCGAGAATCACTAGTGATTCTCATCGATTCGGCGAGAATCACTATTGATTCTCGTCGAATCGGCGAGAATCACTTGGTGATTCTCGTCGAATTTTCCTTGGATGAATTTTCGTCTTCCACCCTGGAGCAGCTCCTTGACCCATCCATGCTCCTTGTCTTCTCTTGCACATGAACGACCCTGTACTTGAAAGTAAGTGCACTCCAATAGAGAGAGTACACGTAGGCCAACACACTGATCTGCTCAACGAGGGATTACGTCTTGTAGACCCGTGTATATTGACCTACTGCACCCTGACATTGGTGTGCACTTAGCGTGGAGGAGCTGCAAGTACAACTTAAGATGTTTCATCAAATACATTGTGAATTCATCTTAGCTTGACAGGTGGCTTCCTCAAATCTAGGTAATCGTGGATACAATACCCAACAGCGTTAAACGAGCCCGAACGGGTTAACATGTTTGCCAAAGATAGATTTATCCGAGCTTTTTTCAAATGTCTTTTTCTAGATGAAAATGGACCGCGTAATCAAAAATTATGGCTTTATTTACTGGGCTATATTTATTGCGCCATATTTATTGAGCCGTTATGATTGAGCCATATTTCAAGAGACATATTTATTGAGATATAATTATTGAATGATATTTCTTGAAGCATTTTCATTGAGAGATATTTAATAAGCCATATTTATTGAGCCGTATTTTTTGCGCCAAATTTATTGAGATATATTTATTATAACATATTTATTGAGTGTTGAATGAGCCCTAGTGGGTAAATCTGTTTGCCAATGGATAAATCATTCAGAGCACTTTTTAATGGGCTTTTCCAGAATAAAAATAGACCACTGAATCCAAATTTATGGTCATATTTATTGAGTCATATTTAATGCGCCATATTTATTTTATCATATTTAGTAAACCATATTTACTAAGTCATAATTATTGAGACTTAGTTATTGAGTCATATTTTTTGTGCCATATTTATTAAGCAATATTTTTTTAGCCATATTTATTAACGCATATTTATTACACCATATTTATTGCGACATATTTATTGCGCCTGATGTTTTTGCCATATTTATTGCGCGATAAACGAGCCCGAGTGGGTAAACCTGTTCGCCAATGGATATACCTTTATCTGCTTTTTTTAATTATTTTTTTCGGGGTGATAACCTACAACCAGATCATTGGCTTTTTCGGGATTTTTCGGGCTGATAATGTCATATTTATTGTATCATATTTATTTAGTAATTAATAATCCCAAACGATTAAAACTGTTCACTAATGGATAGATAATTTCGAGCTCTTTTAAATGTGTTTTTTGGGCCAAAAACGGACAACCAGAACAAAAGTTAGTCATATTTATTGAGCCATATTTCATAGCCATATTTATTGAGCCATATTTACAGAGCTATATTTATTTGTGTCATATTAATTACGTTGCTAAATGAACCCGAATGGGTAAACCTGTTTGCCAAAGATAGATTTATCAGAGTTTTTTGAAAATGTCTTTTTCGAGATGAATATGGACAACGAGATCAAAATTATGGCTTTATTTATTGGGCAATATTTATTATGCCATATTTATTGAGTCATTATGATTGAGCCATATTTCATAAGTAATCTTTATTGAGACATAATTATTGAACCATATTTGTTGAACCATTTTCATTAGAGATATTTAATAAGACATTTTTATTGAGCCATATTTATTACGCCAATTTTATTAAGAAATATTTATTGCGCCATTTTTATTTTGAATAATTTATTATAAAATATTTATTGAGTGTTGAAGGAGCCCGAGCAGGTAAACCTGTTCCCCAATTGATAAATCATTCAGAGATTTTTCTAATGAGTTTTTTTGGGCTAAAAACGGACAACCAGAATAAATATTATTGTCATATTTGTTGAATCATATTTATTGCGGCATATTTTCTTAACCATATTTATTAAGTCATATTTACAGAGCCATATTTATTTGTGTCATATTAATTGCGTCATATTTATATAGCGTTAAATGAGCCCGAACTGGAAAATCTATTTGCTAAATGATAGATTTATCCGAGCACTTTTCAATAGACTTTTTGGATCTGAAAATGGACAACCAGATCAAAAATTATGATATATTTATTGTTCTATATTTACTGGGCTGTATTTATTATGCCATATTTATTGAGTCACATTTATTGAGTCATATGTTTTAAGCCATATTTATTGAGACATAAATATTGAGCCATGTATCTTGTGACATTTTCATTAAAAGATATTTAATAAGCCATATTTATTGAGTCATGTTTATTACGGAAAATTTGTTGAGTTATATTTATTGCGTCATATTTATTATGTAGTATTTATTATAACGTTTTTTGAGTGTTGAATGAGCCCGAACGGGTAAACATGATTGTCAATGGATAAATAATTTAGAGCTATATTTATTGTTCTATATTTATCGGGCAATATTTGTTATGCCATATTTATTTTGTCATATTTATAACGCCACATTTATTGTGTCATATTTATTGAGTGTCCAACAAGCCCAAATAGGTAATCATGTTCACCAATAGATAAATCTTTTCGAGCACTTTTAAATGAGCTTTTCCGGGCCGAAAATAGTACTAGAAAACAGACTTTTGGCAAGGGCAAATTGCACTGGCAAAATGTCAAAAATCGTGGCTAAAAATCTTTAGCCACAGTCTAGCCACGGGAAAAATCTGTGGCTATAGTCGGCGTGGCTAAAACGTTTAAGCCACGGATTGGCCGTAGTAAATAGTATTAGCCATGGGGAAAAACTGTCGTGGAAAAGAAGCCAACTATTAGCCACGATATAAAACCCTGGCCAAAAGTGAACTCATCATTTTAAAAAAAATTTTGCCACAGTTACAAGCCGTGACAAATACAAATTTATGTTTTTCTAAAACAAATACATTCAAAATACTCTATATCTCATGAAATTCCAACTTCCAATTATAAATTAATCAATAAACAAGTCTTATGTCATGAATTGTATAGCCAACAAAGTAAAGATCAAATCTTGTCTTTCTAATGAAATAAATTTTGGAATGATGTTGCATCATTCGAGCAATGACACGTAAAATCATCGCGTTATGTTTTGATGTAAAACAAATTTTGGATAAATTACATTATCTTTTGGAGTCGGATCCACGAAGAATTCATCATAACTAACATTCATGCAACTGATGAATTCCAACAGTTCTAGGTCTTAATTTAACATGCAAATTCCAAAAAATGGACAATTTCAAGGAACAAGGATTCCAATGTCCAACAACAATGTGCATTTCGTAATCTCCTTTAAGTCTCTTTGATTTGGAAAATATTTTTTAGTAAAATATGTGCAATTACTAACATATGACGTAAAGGATAACTACAAAAACAATAGTTTAAAAATAAGTCCAACTCATAAATATCAAGAACTCAAGCAATAAATTTAAAACAAGAACTGATCTACTGCTGTGCTACGCTGTAGTTTAAAATGAAGTTCAACTGCTAGAACCATAAGTTCGGATATAAAAACTAAAGAAGAACTTTCAACCGAGCATAACTATCACTTGACACGTACTTCTCAAGAACATCTATGAACTCACTTTGAACGCAAAAAACTTGTAATTAATGGCAGAACATATTCTACAAGAAGATCAAAATTGAATGATGCAATCATAAGGATCTTTACCTGCCTCTCCACTAAGATGTTTAAGTGCCTTAAAATCAATTCTTTGTGAACTGGAAACTGATCTGCTCACTGGGATGTTTGAATGCTTCTTCTCATACTTAAAAGTGGGGGAAAGAAACATTTTTTGGACTAATTTAACATGCAAATTTGTACTGATGGGTTCCCCCTGAAATTTGTATTGATGGATTCAATAAATAAACAAACAATGAAGAAAAGCCAATTGGTATGCCAACCCATGAAGAGTCCACTGCTCGCTTCTAGCTTGTTACAATTACAATCATCGCGTACACAATTTTCATGTTGTCCACTCGTCAACATTTCCTCATGCAAGCAGATGATTTCAGCATATTAATGCATGTCATGCACGACAATCTACAAGAGAACATTTCCATACAAAATTTCATGTTTATATCCTAAATCTATAAAATATCTAAGTTTGGTGTCAGGTAAAAAAAAGTATATGGTGCACACACACCTAGTGCATGCTAAATTAGTCAAATTTCTAATGTGATGTTCCTATACTATAATGGAAATAAATTAAGAGTAAAGCAAATGTAAACTATATTTTATAGATTTTTCATCTCCAATCAACTCCATGACAAGAGTATTTTAAATATTTTGGTGGATTCGAAGTTACAGCTTGACATATCAAATAAAACAATTATCAAGAATAAGCCCGCACAATCCATTTTTGTGGTCATGCACATGGAACAAGTCGTGCACATGTAGGCAATAACCCTTAATCGACCCTTAAACTCGTTCTAGCATTAAAGACAATTTTCCATTAATTTTACCAAAAGATGTACATTACAATTATTCTTAGCGTATATTCATGAAAATATAGTTTTCAATCATAGTTAAAGAACCAAACCTCTCTACCCATGTATAATTTGAAAAGATGCACGTTCCAGTAGAGCTCCTCATGTGACATATAATGACAATTTATGATACAAAACCATGAACAAAAGCAGAAATGCCGTAAAATTAATGGGACACAAAGGAAGTAGATTATTTGACATCTCAATTATTAAACCAAACAACACATCATTGCATTGCTACCTGTGATAAAAGCAGAAAATTCTAAAACAACCATTTAGTGTAAACAACCATTTAGAAAAATAAGTAGAACAAATTGGTGCAATCGTTTAATGGTAAGAGTTGAACAAGGCCTCATGCTTCGAGTTCTGGACAAGTGTCAATTAGAATTAAAGACAGATTATTGATCTGTGGATTTCACTTGATCGTCAAACATCAAGCAATGGATTATGATTTTAGAAATATTGCAGATATATCTGATACAATGAGATAGCCTTTTAAGAACATAAAGAGAAATTGTTCCATTAATTTTATGTTATAGGCAGGCGCTATACTGGGAAACTAATCAAACAGAGCTTTCAAATTGAAATGAAATTGAAGAAGAGGATCAATAGAACAATAATGGTTCTCTACTATTTGACACTTTTCATCTTAGTATCCTTTGTGTTAGAGTTGTCTCCAAGGAAATCCTCTCAACTTTCATAGCATATTGCAAATACTTTGTGAGAGGATCAATATACTGATATAGCATAGAGCTCTTTAAAAGGACTTGATAGGTTGTTGTACGATAAGGCCAAGTGATATACTTGTTGTGGAATCCTAAAGACAGCCTATGGTGTTCATGAGTTTAACTAAATAAAATTACATGTATTCAAAAAATATGACTGCCACCATAAGGTTGAATATAAAATTAAATAAATAAATACTTGCAATATAGCCGGAGGATGGGAGGTTTTGGTCGAAGATGAACTGCTCCGAGGAGTATTGGTGTTGGTGGGGATGACCCGATCACTGCATTACTATATTACAACTCTGCAAAATTCATCCACAAACTCAACCAACGCCCAATTAGTAAAACCAAATCAACCAAAATTCATGAACTTAAAATGATCAGCACCGATCAAACCTAAAATACTCAAATCAGAAATTGATTAGCTCTGAATTTAACATGTATCCCACAAATTTTGTGAGTCCTCTCAAAATCATCTTGATATATGCACATAGATGCAATGCTATAAATTTCATCTAACATGCCCAACATTGTCAGTTTTGAGGGTAAATTGACATGTTTTCCTGAAAAATAACTTATGTTGTTTAGTAAATATAAGTCAGATATATCCAAGCCAGAATAAAAATACACTTTTGATGATAATTTATGCTTTGGTTATTGGTAATAATTCAAGACAAGAATAGAGTTAGAAAGGTGCAAGCTATAATAAAAATACACGTTTCATTTTCATATTTGAGTTAGGGACTTAAGAGTTTTAGTGGAATGTCTTATTGCAATTCAGTCTACACGTGAACTCTAATTCTTCTTCTGATTAAATTTAAAAGAGATCCTTGTCACAGGTACTGCAAAAGTAGGTCCTTACCGGAGAGGCTTGCGGAACCTACGAGCAGAAGCTGCAATCGGAGGTCATTGCAGTACATGTGATAAAAAGAGTAAGCCTCAGATCTAACATTGGGGGCGAGATGTTTGGAGAAGAATGAAAGAAAATGCATAGGAACCATTTAGGTGTTGCCTATCGTGACTTTGCCGAGCTTATGGCTTGTGGAAGAAGTGCAACGAAGTGAAATCGGAGGGAGGATCAAATTTGAGTGTGATCAGGTGCGGTAAGAGAAGGAAATGGCACGGCATATACTGTGACGTCGTTGTAGTTCTACGGTAGGATGCATGAAGCGGGAGGAAGGGCAGTGAGTAGGTTGGAGAATAAAGAGAGAAGAAGCATAGAGACATTACCAGTGTTGTCTACCCGTGCTTTCAGAAACTGCAACCAAAGGATCTTGCAGTACCTCTGATAAACAAAGTATCAGATCTAACTTTTCGGGTTCAGTTGACTGGAGAAGAAGGCAAGAAAGAGTCATAAAGACCTTGCCAGAGTTACCTAGAGCTTTCAGCTTGTGGTGAATGATGGATTCCGACGACTGGAGACTATCTCCTGCGAGACGAAGTAGAAATCGCGTCTTAAGAGATGTTGATGGCGCGAGATGGAGAGGAAGATAGGGTTTGGGCATGTGGCTATTTTTGTTGAGGAGCTGTGGAGACGGAGGCACGTAGATGTGTTGTTAATACTTTTTAAGGATATTTTGGGAACACCAAATGATACACTAAGTCACTTTTTTCCTCCCTTATAGTATAAAGATATATATTATTTTTATAAACTATATAATAGTATTTGTTTAGCCACGATTTTGTCAAGAACGTGACTAATGTTTTAGTTTTTTTGCCACGAATTTGTTATCTGTGGCTAATACTTAATTATTAGCCAGGAAATATGATCGGTGGATAATACTTAACTATTAGCCAAGAATTTTGACTCGGGCAAAAAAACGTGTAGCTAATACTCATTTTTCTAGTAGTGAAATGGACAACTACAACAAAAATTATGGTCATATTTATTGAGTCATATTTATTGCGCCATATTTCTTTTGCCTTATTTATTGAGCCATATTTATTGAGCTATATTTATTTGTGTTATATTTATTGCGCCATATTTATATAGCGTTAAACGAGCAAGAACAGGTAAACCTATATGCAAAAGATAGATATATCCGAGCTTTTTTCAAATGTCTTTTTCTGGTAGAAAATGGACTACCCGATCAAAAATTATGGTTTTATTAATTGCGATATATTTTTTACGCCATATTTATTGAGTCATTATGATTGAAACATATTTCAAGAATCATATTTATTGAGACGTAATTATTGAATCATATTTTTTGAAGCATTTTCATCGAAAGATATTTAATAAGCCATATTTATTGAGCTATATTTTTTGTGCCAAGCTTATTGAGATATATTTATTGCCTCATATTTATCACGTAGTATTTATTATTACATATTTATTGAGCATTGAACGAGACTGATTGAGTAAATATGTTTGCCAAAGGATAAATCATTCACAACACTTTTTAATGGGCTTTTCGAGGATACAAATAGACAACCAAATTCAAAGTTATGATAATATTTATTGAGTCATATTTAATGCGGCATATATATTTGATCTTATTTACTAAACCATATTTACTAAGCCATATTTATTGAGACTTAGTTATTGAGTCATATTTCTTGTGACATATTTATTGAGTAATATTTTTGAGACATATTTATTAATGCATATTTATTACACCATATTTATTGTGTCACTTTTTATTGCGCCATATTTATTGCGCCTAATATTTTTGCCATATTTATTGAGCGATTAATGAGCCCGAATGGGTAAACTTGTTCGCCAATGGATAGACCTTTATGTGCTCTTTTTAATTTTCTTTTTTGGCCTGATAACCGACAACTAGATCATTGGCTTTTTCGGGCTTTTTTGGGCTTTTTTGGGCTGATGACTCCATATTTACTGTGTCATATTTATATAGAAATAAACAAGCCCAAACATGTAAACCTGTTCCCCAATTGATAGATAATTTCGAGCTCTTTTAAATGATTTTTTTGGGAAGAAAACGGACAACCAGAACAAAAGTTATGGTTATATTTATGGAGCCATATTTATTGCGACATATTTCAATTTCCTTATTTAATGAACCATATTTACAGAGCTATATTTATTTGTGTAATATTTATTACGACATATTTATATAGTATTAAACGAGCCCGAACAGGTAAACCTGTTTGCCAAAGATAGATTTATCCGAGTTTTTTTGAAATGTCTTTTTCAGGATGAATATGAACAACGATATCAAAAATTATTGTTTTATTTACTGGGCAATATTTATTATGCCATATAAATTGAGCCATTATGATTGAGCCATATTTCATGAGTCATCTTTATTGAGACATAATTATTGAACCATATTTCTTGAAGCATTTTCATTAGAGATATTTAATAAGATAATTTTATTGAGCAATATTTATTACGCCAATTTTATTGAGAAATATTTATTGCGCCATTCTTATTTCGAAGTATTTTTTATAATATATTTACTGAGTGTTGAACGGGCCCGAGCTGGTAAACCTGTTCCCCAATTAATATATCATTCAAAAGTTTTTCAATGAGTTTTTTCGGGCTGAAAACGGACAACCGGAATAAAAGTTATGATCATATTTATTGAATCATATTTATTACGCCATATTTCCTTTGCCATATTTATTGAGCCATATATATTTGTGTCATATTAATTTCGCCATATTTATATAGCGTTAAATGAGCATGAACTGAAAAATCTATTTGCTAAATGATAGATTTATCCGAGCACTTTTCAATAGGCTTTCCGGGGCTGAAAATGGACGACCAGATCAAAAAATATGGCAATATTTATTGTTCTATATTTGTTGGGTTATATTTATTATGCCATATTTATTGAGTCATATTTATTGAGCCATATTTTCTGAGTCATATTTGTTGTGACATAATTATTTAGCCATGTTTCTTGTGATATTTTCATTCAAATATATTTAATAAGCCAAACTTTTTGAGCTATGTTTATTACGTCAAATTTATTGAGATATTTTTATTGCGTCATATTTATTATGTGGTATTTATTATAACATATTTATTGAGTGTTGAATAAGCCGGAACGGGTAAACATAATTGTCACTGGATAAGTCATTTAGAGCTATATTTATTCGGCTATATTTATTATGCAATATTTATTTTGTCATATTTATTACGCCACATTTATTGTGCCATATTTTTTGAGTGTCAAACAAGCGTAAACAGGTAATCATGTTCACAAATAGATAAATCATTTCGAGCACTATTAAATGAGACTTTCTGGTCTGAAAATGGACAACCAGAACAAAAATTATGGTCATATTTATTGAGTCATATTTATTGCGCCATATTTCTGTATCCTTATTTATTGCGCCATATTTTTGTGGCCTTAATTATTGAGTCATATTTATTGAGCTATATTTATTTGTCATATTTATTGCGCCATATTTATATAGCGTTAAACGAACCCGAACAAGTAAACTTGTTTGCCAAAAATAGATTTATCAGAGCTTTTTTCAAATGTCTTTTTCTAGATGAAAATGGAGTTCCAGATCAAAAATTATGGCTTTATTAATTGGGCTATATTTATTGTGCCAAATTTATTGTGTCGTTATGATTGAGACATATTTCAAGTGTCATATTTACTGAGACATAATTATTGTATCATATTTCTTGAGGCATTTTCATCGAGAGATATTTAATACGCATATTTATTGAGCCGTATTTTTTGCACCAAATTTATTAAGATATATTTATTACCCTATATTTATTATGTAGTATTTATTATAATATATTTATTGAGCATTGAATGAGCCCGAGTGGGTAAACTTGTTTGCCAATTGATAAATAATTCAGAGCACTTTTTAATGAGCACTTCTAGAATAAAGATAGACAACTGAATCCAAATTTATGATCATATTTATTGTGTGATATTTAAGCGCCATATTTATTTTATCATATTTACTAAACCATATTTATTAAGCCATATTTATTGAGACTTAGTTACTGAGTCATATTTCTTGTGCCATATTTACTGAGCAATATTTTTAGCCATATTTATTAACGCATATTTATTACACCATATTTCTTGTGTCACATTTATTGCGCCATATTTATTGTGCCTGATTTGTTTTTCATATTTATAGCACGATAAACGAACCCGAATGGTAAACCTGTCCGCCAATGGATAGACCTTTATGTGCCTTTTTTAATTATCTTTTTGGGGCTGATAACCGACAACCGGATCATTGGCATTTTCGGGCTTTTTCGAGCTAATAACGTCATATTTACTGTGTCATATTTATATAGTAATAAATAAGCCCAAACAGGTAAACCTGTTCACCAATGGATAGATAATTTCGAGCTCTTTTAGATGGACTTTTTCTCGTAAAAAACGGATAACCAAAAAAAAGTTATGATCATATTTATTTAGCCATATTTATTGCGCTATATTTCGCTGGTCATATTTATTGAGCCATATTTACAGAGCTATGTTTATTTGTGTCATATTTATTACACCATATTTACATAGTGTTAAACGAGCCCGAACGGGTAAACCTGTTTGCCAAAGATAGATTTATCAGAGCTTTTTGAAATGTCTTTTTCGGGATGAATATGGACAATGAGATCCAAAATTATGGCTTTATTTATTGAGCAATATTAATTGTGCCATATTTATTGAGCCATTATGATTGAGTTATATATCATGAGTCATCCTTATTGAGACATAATTATTGAATCATATTACTAGAAGCATGTTCATTAGAGATATTTAATAAGACATTTTTATTGAGTCATATTTATTATGCCAATTTTATTGAGAAATATTTATTGGGCCATTTTTAATTTGAAGCATTTATTATAACATATTTATTGAGTGTTGAACGAGCCCGTGCAGGTAAAATTGTTCCTCAATTGATAAATCATTCAGAGATCTTTCCAATGAGGTTCTTCGGGCTGAAAACGGACAAGCAGAACAAAAGTTATGGTCATATTTATTGCGCCATATTTCCTTGGCCATATTTATTAAGTCATATTTACTGAGCCATCTTTATTTATGTCATATTAATTATGCCATATTTATGTAGCGTTAAATGAGCCTGAACTGGAAAATCTGTTTGCTAAATGATAGATTTATCCGAGCACTTTTCAATGGGCTTTCCGGGACTGAAAATGGACAAACAGATCAACAATTATGGCTATATTTATTGTTCTATATTTATTATGTCATATTTATTTAGTCATATTTATTGAGTCATACTTTTTGAGCCATATTTATTGAGACATAATTATTGAGTCATGTTTCTTGTAGAATTTTTCATTAAAACATATTTAATAAGTCATATTTATTGAGTCATGTTTATTACTCCAAATTTGTTGAGATATATTTATTGCGTCATATTTATTATGTACTATTTATTATAACATATTTATTGAGTGTTGAATGAGCTTGAACGGGTAAACATTATTGTCAATGGATAAATCATTTAGAGCTATATTTATTGTTCTATATTTATTGGGCCATATTTATTATGCAATATTTATTTTGTCATATTTATTATGCCACATTTATTATATCATATTTATTGAGTGTTAAACAAGCCCAAACAAGTATCATGTTCACCAATAGATAAATCAGTTAGAGCACTTTTAAATGGGCTTTTCCGGGCTGAAAATGGATAACCAGAACAAAAAATATGGTCATATTTATTGCACCATATTTCTTTATCCATATTTACTGAGCTATATTTATTTGTGTTATATTTATTGTGCCATATTTATATAGCATTAAAAGAGCCCGAACGGGTAAATCTGTTTGCCAAAGATAAATTTATCTGAGCTTTTTTCAAATGTCATTTTCTGGATGAAAATGGAGTACCAGATCCAAAATTATGGTTTTATTTATTGTGCTATATTTATTCCGCCATATTTATTGAGTCATTATGATTGAGTCATATTTCAAGAGTCATATTTATTGAGACGTAATTATTGAATCATATTTCTTGAAGCATTTTCATCAAGAGATATTTAATAAGTCATATTTATTGAGCCATATTTTTTGCGCCAAATTGTTTGAGATATATTTATTGTCCCATATTTATTGAGAAGTGTTTATTATAACATATTTATTTAGCATTTAACGAGCCTGAGTGGGTAAACCTGTTTGCTAGTGGATAAATCATTCAGAGCACTTTTTAATGGTTTTTTCGAGGATAAAAATAGACAACTGAATCCAAAGTTATGATCAAATTTATTGATTCATATTTAATGCGTTATATTTATTTTATCATATTTATTAAATCATATTTATTAAATCATATTTATTAAGCCATATTTATTGAGACTTAGTTACTGAGTCGTATTTCTTGTGACATATTTATTTAGCAATATTTTTGAGCCATAATTATTAACGGATATTTATTACACCATATTTATTGTGTCACTTTTTATGTGCCATATTTATTGCACATGATTTTTTGCCATATTTATTGAGTGATAAATGGGTCCGAATGGTTAATGTTGTTCTCCAATGGATAAACCTTTATCTGCTTTTTTTTAATTTTCTTCTTTTGGGCTGATAACCGATAACCGGATCATTAGCTTTTTCGAGCTGATAATTCCATATTTACTGTGTCATATTTATATATTAATAAACAAACCCAAACTTGTAAACCTGTTCCCCAATGCATAGATAATTTCGAGTTCTTTTAAATGCGCATTTTCGGGCGGAAAACGGACAACCAGAACAAAAGTTATGGTCATATTTATTGAGCCATATTTATAGCCCTATATTTCATTGGACATATTTATCGAGCCATATTTACAGAGCTATATTTATTTGTGTCATATTTATTATACCATATTTATATAGTGTTAAACGAGCCCGAATGGGTAAATCTATTTGCCAAAGATAGATTTATCTGAGTTTTTTTGAAATGTTTTTTTAGCGATGAATATGGTTTACGAGATCAAAAATTATGGCTTTATTTATTTGGCAATATTTATTATGTCATATTTATTGAGCCATTATGATCGAGCCATATTTCATGAGTCATCTTTATTAAGACATAATTATTGAACCATATTTCTCGAAGCATTTTCATTAGAGATATTTAATAAGTAATTTTTATTCAGCCATATTTATTATGCCAATTTTATTGAGAAATATTTATTGCACCATTTTTATTTCGAAGTATTTATTATAACATATTTATTGAGTGTTCAATGAGCCCGTGCGGGTAAACCTGTTCCCCAATGGATAAATCATTCAGAGGTCTTTCAATGAGTTTTTTTTGGCTGAAAACGAACAACCCGAACAAAAGTTATGGTCATATTTATTGAATCCTATTTATTGGGTCATATTTCCTTGGCCATATTTATTGCGCCATATTTACTGAGCCATATATATTTGTGTCATATTAATTGCGCCATATTTATATAGCGTTAAAAGTGCCTGAACGGGGAAATCTATTTGTTAAATGATAGATTTTTCCAAGCACTTTTCAATTGGCTTTATCGGGCTGAAAATGGACAACCGAATCAAAAATTATGGCTATATTTATTATTTTATATTTATTGGGCTACATTTATTATGTTATATTTATTGAGTCATATTAATTGAGCCATATTTTCTGAGCCATATTTATTGTGACATAATTATTGAGCCATGTTTCTTATGATATTTTCATTAAAATATATTTAATAAGCCATATTTATTGAGCCATGTTTATTACGACATATTTATTGAGATATATTTATTGCGTCATATTTATTATGTAGTATTTATTATAACATATTTATTGAGTGTTGAATGAACCCGAACGGTTAAACATGATTGTCATTGGATGAATCATTTAGAGCTATATTTATTGGGCTATATTTAGTATGTCATATTTATTTTGTCATATTTATTATGTCACATTTATTATGCCATATTTATTGAGTACCAAACAAACCCAAACAGGTAATCATGTTCACCAATAGATAAATCAATTCGAGCACTTTTAAATGTGCCATTCTGGGCTGAAAATGGACAACCAAAACTAAAATTATGGTCATATTTATTGAGTCATATTTATTGCAACATATTTTTTTGGCCTTATTTATTGAGACATATTTATTGAGCTACATTTATTTGTGTTATATTTATTACGCTATATTTATATAGCGTTAAACGAGCAAGAATGGGTAAACCTGTTTGCCAAAGTATAGATTTATCCGAGCTTTTTCCAAATGTCTTTTTCTGGATGAAAATGGACTACCAGATCAAAAATTGTTGTTTTATTTATTGGGCTATATTTATTACGCCATATTTATTGAGCCATTAGAATTGAGCAATATATCATGAGTCATATATATTGATGCGTAATTATTGAATCATATTTCTTGAAGCATTTTCATCGGGAGATATTTAATGAGACATATTTATTGAGCAATATTTTTTGAGCCAAATTTATTGAGATATATTTATTGCACCATATTTATTTCGTAGTATTTATTATAACATATTTATTGAGCATTGAACGAATCCGAGTGGGTAGACCAGTTTGCCAATGGATAAATCATTCAGAGCACTTTTTAATGGGCTTTTCGAGGAAAAAAATAGACAACTGAATCCAAAGTTATGATCATATTTATTGAGTCATATTTAATGCGCCATATTTATTTTATCATATTTACTAAACTATATTTACTAAGCCATATTTATTGAGACTTAGTTATGGAGTCATATTTTGTGTGTCATATTTATTGAGCAATTTTTTGAGCCATATTTATTAACGCATATTTATTAGACCATATTTATTGTGTTATATTTATTGCGCCTGATTTTTTGCCATATTTATTGCTCGATAAACGAGCCCGATTGGGTAAACCTATTCGCCAATGGATAGACCTTTTTGTTCTCTTTTTAATTATCTTTTCCGGCTGATAACCGACAACCAGATCATTGGCTTTTTCGGCTTTTTTCGGGTTGATAACGCTATATTAATTATGTCATATTTATATAGTAATAAATAAACCCAAACATGTAAACCTGTTCCCAATGTATAAATAATTTATAACACTTTTAAATGGGATTATTGGGGTGAAAAACGGACAACTAGAACAAAAGTTATGGTAATATTTATTGAGTCATATTTATTGCATCATATTTCGTTGACTATATTTATTGAGCCATATTTACAGAGCTATATTTATTTGCGTCATATTTTTATGACATTTATATAGTGTTAAACGAACCCGAACGTGTAAACCTATTTGCCAAAGATAGATTTATCAGAGCTTGTTTGAAATTTCATTTTCATGATGAATATGGACAACGTGATCAAAAATTATGGTTTTATTTATTGAGCAATATTTATTGTGTCATATTTATTAAGCCATTATGATTGAGCCATATTTCATGAGTCAACTTTATTGAGACATAATTATTGAACCATATTTTTGAAGCATTTTCATTAGAAATATTTAATAAGACATTTTTATTAAGCCTTATTTATTATGATAATTTTATTGAGAAATACTTATTACGCAATTTTTATTTTAAAGCATTTATTATAACATATTTATTGAGTATTGAACAAGACCGAGTAGGTAATCCTGTTCCCGAATTGATAAATCATTCATAGGTCTTTTCGATGAATTTTTTTGGGCTGAAAACGGACAACCGGAACAGAAGTTATGATCATATTTATTGAATTATATTTATTGAATCATATTTATTGCGCCATATTTCTTTGGAAAAATTTATTTGTGTCATGTTAATTGCATCATATTTATATAGCGTTAAATGAGCCCGAACTGGAAAATCTGTTTGCTAAATGAAAGATATATTCGAGCACTTTTCAATCGGCTCTTCGGGGCTGAAAATGGACAATCAGATCAAAACTTTTGGCAATATTTATTATTCTATATTTATTAGACTATATTTATCATGCCAGATTTATTGAGTCATATTTTTTGGGCCATATTTTTTGAGACATAATTATTGATCCAAGTTTCTTGTGATGTTTTCATTAAAATATATTTAATAAGCCATATTTATTGAGCCATGTTTATTGCACCAAATTTCTTGAGATATATTTACTACGTCATATTTATTATGTAGTATTTATTATAACATATTTATTGAGTGTTGAATGAGCCCGAACGGCTAAACATGATTGTCAATGGATAAATTATTTAGAGCAATATTTATTGTTCTATATTTATTTGTCTATATTTATTATACCATATTTATTTTGTCATATTTATTATGTCATATTTATTGTGCCATATTTATTGAGTGTCAAACAATCCCAAATAGGTAATCTTGTTCAACAATAGATAAATCATTTCGAGTACTTTTAAATGGGCTTTTCTGTGCTAAAAATGGACAACCAGAACAAAACTTTTGGTCATATTTATTAAGTCATATTTATTGCGACATATTTCTTTGGCCTTATTGCGTCATATTTATTGCGCCATATCCGGGCACTTTTCAATCGGCTCTCCGTGGCTGAAAATGGACAATCAGATCAAAACTTATGACAATATTTATTATTCTATATTTATTGGACTATATTTATCATGCCAGATTTATTGAGTCATATTTTTTGGGCCATATTTATTGAGACATAATTATTGAGCCATGTTTCTTGTGATGTTTTCATTAAAATATATTAATAAGCCATATTTATTGAGCCATGTTTATTACACCAAATTTGTTGAGATATATTTACTGAGTCATATTTATTATGTAGTATTTATTATAACATATTTATTGAGTGTTGAATGAGCCCGAACGGCTAAACATGATTGTCAATGGATAAATTATTTAGAGCAATATTTATTGTTCTATATTTATTTATCTATATTTATTATACCATATTTATTTTGTCATATTTATTACGCCACATTTATTGTGCCATATTTATTGAGTGTCAAACAATCCCAAATAGGTAATCTTGTTCAACAATAGATAAATCATTTCGAGCACTTTTAAATGGGCTTTTCTGTGCTGAAAATGGACAACCAGAACAAAACTTTTGGTCATATTTATTAAGTCATATTTATTGCGCCATATTTCTTTGGCCTTATTTATTTAGCCATATTTATTGAGCTAAATATATTTGTGTTATATTTATTATGCCATATTTGTATAGCATTAAACGAGCCCGAACAGGTAAACCTGTTTGCCAAAGATAGATTTATCGAGCTATTTTCAAATGTCTTTTCCAGGATGAAAATGGAGTAGCAGATCAAAAATTATGGTTTTATTTATTGGGCTATGTTTATTGCGTCATATTTGTTGAGCCATTATGATTGAGCTATATTTCAAGAGTCATATTTATCGAGACGTAATTATTGAATCATATTTCTTGAAGCATTTTCATCGAGAGATATTTAATAAGCCATATTTATTGAGCCATATTTTTTGCCCCACATTTTTTGAGATATATTTAATTCCCAATATTTATGACGTAGTATTTACTATAACATACTTATTGCGTGTTGAACGAGCCCGAGTGGGTAAACCTGTTTGCCAAAGGATAAATCATTCAGAGCGCTTTTTAATGGGCTTTTCGAGAATAAAAATAGATAATTGAATCAAAACATATGATCATATTTATTGAGTCATATTTAATACGCCATATTTATTTTATCATATTTACTAAATCATATTTACTAAGACATATTTAATTAGACTTAGTTATTAAGTCATATTTCTTGTGTCATATTTATTAAGCTATATTTTTTGATCCATATTTATTAACACATATTTATTACACCATATTTATTACGTCACTTTTGTTGCACCATATTTATTACGCCTGATTTTTTTTGCCATATTTATTGTGCAATAAACGAGCCCGAATGGGTAATCCTGTTCGCCAATGGATAGAATCTTATGTGCTTTTTTTATTTGACTTTTTCGGGCTGATAACCGACAACCAGATCATTGGCTTTTTCGGGCTTTTTCGTGCTTTTTCGGGCTGATAACGTCATATTTACTGTGTCATATTTATATAGTAATAAACAAGCCCAAACAGGTAAACCTGTTCCCCGATGGATAGATAATTTTGATCTCTTTTAATTGGGTTTTTTCGGGCGGAAAACGGACAACTAGAACAAAAGTTATGATCATATTTATTGAGCCATATTTATTGTGCCATATTTCATTAGGCATATTTATTGAGCCATATTTGCAGAGCTATTTTATTTGTGTCATATTTATTACGTCATATTTATATAGTGTTAAACGACCCCGAACGGGTAAACCTGTTTGCCAAAGATAGATTTATCCGAGTTTTTTTGAAATGTCTTTTTAGCGATGAATATGATTTACGAGATCAAAAATTATGGCTTTATTTATTGGGCAATATTTATTGTGTCATATTTATTGAGCCATTATGATCGAGCCATATTTCATGAGTCATCTTTATTGAGACATAATTATTGAACCATATTTCTCGAATCATTTTCATTAGAGTTATTTAATAAGTCATTTTTATTGAGCCATATTTATTATGTCAATTTTAATGAGAAATATTTATTGCGCCATTTTTATTTCGAAGTTGTACAACCTCGGGCTCGCAAAGAGCCCTCAAGAAGCAAATAGTTCAGACGGGCGAATGGGACCAGGGAGGCCCACTCGCAAGCGGCGAGATGATGGACTCTCTAATGGGCAAGATACCCCATCCAGAGGAGAGAGGGCCTCCAGAGGCGAGAGGGCCTCCATGGGCGAGAGAGCCTCCAACAGCAAGAAGATCTCGCAGCAAAGGGCGAGAGGCGCCGGCGAGACGGGCAGTGGGGTCCCTCTCGCCGGCAGGTGCTTTTCCACTCGCCAGGGCGAGAAGAGGCCTTTTTTATACTTCCCTGTCGAGCAGGGGTTTTTACTCTTCTACCCCGGGTATTTTTACCCTCTTACCCTTAGTGGACTGCATATAGCTCCTCAGAACAGCGGAGTTGGCTATTGGCAGACCCAGCCAAGGGTACCCCGGTAATTTCAGACCGGGTGCAGTTTTGTTATTGGCAGTTCAGATTCTGAAATCTATAAATAAGCCCACAGGAGTTCTTCAGAGAGGACCTTTTTTTGGACTCCCAAGGGGAATCATCGGCACTGTCTTCTGAGGAACTCCAAGCCCAGCTTTTAGCTTTGGAGGGAAAGTTCTCTGTGACCTTCCGGGTAAGCCGTGGGACCTCCCTGCTGCGGCTTTGGGCCAGTTTTCTAATCCTTCACGACCAGTCGGAGGTCGGAGCTTGGGCCAAGTAGGTGTCGGCTACGCCCCTATTTTGCGAACATTTGTCGGAGTCAAATTTTGGCTTCAACAGTTCTGGTGCGGTGAGCGTGGAGGTAGCCGGTTCAAGAAAAGTTTGAGTTTGGTCCTATGGCAGGAGGTGAAGGAGAAGGATCTGGTTCTGGAGGTTCCCCCTCCCAGGTAGAAGAGGCGACGAGCAAAATACTGGAGGACTTCAGGCGAGAGGTCATGCAAACCATAAGCTTGGCCTTCTCGGCAAGGAGCGAGTGGGCGACACCTCAGGTCCCGATCGAGGTGGTCCCGCTCTTTGGCGAGAACGCCCCTGGTCAGCGCCCGGGGAAGGAGGTCCCCGCGAAGGCTGGCGAGAGGGAAGTGTACAACCTCGGGCTCGCAAAGAGCCATCAAGAAGCAAACAGTTCAGGCCGGCGAATGGGACCAGGGAGGCCCACTCGCAAGCGGCGAGATAATGGACTCTCCAATGGGCAAGATACCCCATCCAGAGGCGAGAGGGCCTCCAGAGGCGAGAGGGCCTCCATGGGCAAGAGAGCCTCCAACAGCAAGAAGATCTCGCAGCAAAGGGCGAGAGGCGTCGGCGAGACGGGCAGTGGGGTCCCTCTCGCCGGCAGGTGCTTTTCCACTCGCCCGGGCGAGAAGAGGCCTTTTTTATACTTCCCTGTCGAGCAGGGGTTTTTACTCTTCTACCCGGGTATTTTTACCCTCTTACCCTTAGTGGAATGCATATAGCTCCTCAGAACAGCGGAGTTGGGCTATTGGCAGACCCAGCCAAGGGTACCCCGGTAATTTCAGATCGGTGCAGTTTTGTTATTGGCAGTTCAGATTCTGAAATCTATAAATAAGCCCATAGGGGTTCTTAAGAGAGGACCTTTTTTTGGATTCCCAAGGGGAATCATCGGCACTGACTTCTGAGGAACTCCACGCCCAGCTTTTGGCTTTGGAGGGGAAGTTCTCTGTGACCTTCCGGGTAAGCGGTGGGACCTCCCTGCTGCGGCTTTGGGCCAGTTTTCTAATCCTTCACGACCAGTCGGAGGTCGGAGCTTGGGCCAAGTAGGTGTCGGCTACACCCCTATTTTGCGAACATTTGTCGGAGTCAAATTTTGGCTTCAATAGTTCTGGGGCGGTGAGCGTGGAGGTAGCCGGTTCAAGAAAAGTTTGAGTTTTGTCCTATGTCAGGAGGTGAAGGAGAAGGATCTGGTTCTGGAGGTTCCCCCTCCCAAGTAGAAGAGGCGACGAGGAAAATGCTGGAGGACTTCAGGCGAGAGGTCATGCAAACCATAAGCTTGGCCTTCTCGGCAAGGAGCGAGTGGGCGACGCCTCAGGTCCCGATCGAGGTGGTCCCGCTCTTAGGCGAGAACGCCCCTGGTCAGCGCCCTGGGAAGTAGGTCCCCGCGGAGGCTGGCGAGAGGGACGTGGCGGAGCGAGAACTCTTCCCAGGCCAGCATCCCGGGAAGGAGATCCCTGCAGAAGACGGCGAGAAGGAGGCAGCTGTGCAAGAGCTCTTCCCTGGGCACGGTCTCGCAGATCAGGCCAGCCAGCCGAGGCCGCGAGACGTGCCCTCTCGGCAAGCAGTCGACGAGAGTCCGTTCAGTGAACTCGTCATCTCGGCTCCGGTGCCGGAAGATTTCCGGGAGCCCGACATGTCCTACTACTCAGGGAAGGATGATCCTGTACAGCATGTGCAGTGGTTTGAAGATGTGGTTTCGATAAGACAGATGACGGATGCGTTTAAGTGTCGACTGTTTGCCATCACCTTGAAGGAGAAGGCGCGAGACTGGTTCCATCAGTTACCGGTAAGATCGATCTATTGTTTCGAGGATCTGCTGAGGGGTTTCTTATTGAGGTTTTCAACATCGAAGAAGCGTAAGAAGGAGGCGGAGTGCTTGTTCTCGGTAAGGCAGAGCCAGGATGAAACGTTGGGACACTACGTGGGTCGGTTTCAGGAGGAGATCCTCCAGGTCCAGGAGGTTCCTGGGTATACGCTGATGCTTGCATTCACCCTGGGACTGAGGCCAGGCTTCTTTAGCATGGAGTTGAAAAGGGTCCACCCCCCCCTCTTTTGAGGAGCTTATGGAGAGGGCGGCGAAGGAGACGGATTTTTAGAGGGCCAATCCGACGTTTGCAAGGAGGTTAGCTAGGTTGGAGGAGGATGATGCAATGGAAACAGGAGCGGGAAAGCAAAAGGAGCAGAGGGAGCAGAGGGAGCAGAGAGAAGAGAGAAGGAGGGAGGAACCTCGAGGCCAGGGACACCAAGGACAGAATCACCGGGGGGCCCGAGAGCCGAACAATCGGATAGGTTGAAGGCCTCATGAGGGTCGCCCCAGGAGTTAGGAGGAGGCTTCCAGGGAAGAGATAACTTCCGGGAGCCAAGGAGGCTCGATCAACCGGCATGGAGACAGGGAGTAAGGGATTGTTTTCAGCATCAGCAGGAGGCAATGGGGATCGGTGAGGAAGAGGAGCTCGAGGAGGAGGAAGGAGAGGAAGAGGAGAAGGAAGAAAGGGGTGGGGTGGCGCTGCCTTTCTGTGACTTCCATCAGGAGGGAGGTCACGCAACAGCCATGTGCCCAGAGTTCTTGGAGATGAGAGAGGCCAGAGGATTGAGGAGGCAGGATCCGCTGGTAAGGATCGTGGAAGTGCAACAAGGGGAGGCGGAGGATAGGTGCGAGGACGGGTGGATGTGGGAACCCGGGGGTAATCGGGGCCATCCACGGGGGGATTGGGATCGAGGCCACCCGGAAGGGGAGCCTCCAGACCATGTTCCGAAAGGGGGTAGCCTCAACCTCACAAACCCCACCCTGCTAGAAAAAATTACCTTCTCTTTAGAGGATATGCCAGAGTATGAGGACCCGTTCTGTGACGCCTTGGTGATCCAGATAGCGGTGGAAAACTTTACGGTCTCCAAGATCCTGGTGGATAATGGGAGATCCGTAAATGTGATTTTTAAGAGGGCCTTCGATGAGATGCAGGTGGAAACCAAAAGGATCTTGGCCTCGGACGGACCGTTGTTCGGATTCTCCGGGGAGGGAAAGGAAGTGGAAGGGGGAGTAGGGCTGCACGTGAGGTTGGGGGCGTATCACGGAATTGCCGGTTCGTGATTGTAGACGCCCCGAGCAGCTACATCGCCATCTTTGGGCGTCCCCTCATCAGCGCCTTTCGCTGTGTCCCCTCCTCTTTCCATCAATGTCTCAAGTTTAACAATGGAGGGGTGCAGGTCAGGGTCAGGGGGGATCCAAAAGTTGCAAGACAGTGGTATGACACAGCGGTCAACACCATATCTTGGATGGTAGAAGCAGAGAGGTTGGAAAAAGAGATAGCAGCGCATGAAGAAGCAGTCGGGAAAAAGGAGGTGAGCCTAGAGGAAACGAGAGAAGGAACCGAAGAGGAAGTCGGGGTAGAGGAGACTGAGAAGCAGCAAGGAGGAGATGTGCAGGAGGCCCAGGGGGGTGTAGAGGCCGAACAGCAGCAAGAGAGCCCGGAAGGGGCCATGGAGTTTGAGGAGGAGCAGAAAAGAGGAGGAAGGCAGGAGGAAGTAGGAGGAGAAGGGGCTGAGGAGGAAGCCCGAAGGGACATGGAAATTGAGCTGCAGTAGGACGAGGAGATGGAAGTTGAGGGAGCAGGAGGGGAGGAAGAGCTGGAGCAGGAAGAAGAAGCAAGGGATGACTGGGAGCAGTCGCGGCTGGAGGTGGCCGAAGAAGTGGTGGAGATGGAGGTACACACCAGCCAAGGGTGGGTACAAAGGGTGCGGATCAGCGGGGGGTTGAGCCCCGAAGACCAGGAGCGGATGCAGGACTGCATTCAGAGCAACGTCGACGTTTTTGCTTGGAGCGCGGCGGACATGCCGGGCATTGATGCGGACGTGGCCTGCCACCGCCTAAATCTGGACCCACGGATGTGCCCCATACGTCAGAAGATGAGAGCCGTCGCCACCAAGCTGGAGGAGCCCATTCGCGAGGAGGTCAAGAAGCTCCTGGAGGCGGGCTTCATCTCAGAGATCCAGTATCCAGTCTAGATCTCCAATGTAGTAATGGTGAAGAAGGGGGGAGGAAAATGGAGAATGTGTATTGACTTTTCTTTATTAAATAAATCATGCCCTAAGGATTGCTACCCCCTGCCTCGAATCGACGCGCTGCTTGATTCAGCCGTTGGTTTTTCTATTATGAGTTTTCTGGATGCTTTTTCAGGTTACCATCAGATCCGGATGCACCCTCCTGATGTCAAGGACGTCTCCTTCATCACAAGGGAAGGGTGCTTTAGTTATAACATGATGCCATTTGGGTTAAAAAATGCGGGAGCAACATACCAACGGATGATGGATCGAGTTTTCTAGGGCCAGAGGGGCCGAAACCTAGAAGTCTACGTTGATGATCTCATGGTAAAGAGCAAGGTAGTGAACTCGCATCTCCAGGATCTGGAGGAGACGTTCGCCACCTTGAGGAAGTTCAAAATGAGGTTGAACCCCTTAAAGTGTGTTTTCAGGGCAAGTCGTGGGAAATTCCTTGGGCACCTTCTGACCCCGGCAGGGGTAGAACCTAATCCTGATAAAGTAAAAGCCATTCTGGAGCTAGAATCACCGCGAAACACTAAGGATGTGCAACGCTTGACAGGAAAGCTGGCTGGCCTTAGCAGATTCCTCTCCAGGTCAGGAGAGAAGTGCTCACCTTTCTTTAAAGTGCTATGAGGGAATCAGAGATTTGAATGGACCGCGGAGTGCGAAGAAGCTATTCAAAAGCTGAAGGAGCAACTCTCCCTGGCTCCTCTGCTTCAAAGCCAAAAGAGGGGGAAGATCTGACCTTGTACCTAGGAGTGGGAGCAGAGGCGGTGAGCTCCGTCCTAGTCAGAGAAGAGGGAAAAAAGCAGCTGCCCATTTATTATTTTAGCAGGATCCTAAGAAAGGCGGAGCTTCGTTACCCTATCCTAGAAAAGCTGGCATACGCCTTGATTGTTTCAGCCAAGAAGCTCCGGCCATATTTCCAAGCACATTCGATTAGGGTGGTGACGGACCATCCTCTCCGAAATATTTTCGAAGGAGTAGAGCACTCGAGTAGGCTGACCAAGTGGTCTATCGAGTTGAGTGAATTCAACATTTCGTTCGTACCAAGGCTCTCCATCAAGGCACAGGTGGTGGCCGACTTCTTGGCAGACTACGTCGTGGAGGTCGGGGCCGAGGAGCCGGTGCCACCGGAAGCATGGAAGATAATGGTCGACGGGGCCTCGGGAAAGCACTCCCTTGGAGAAGGTGTAACACCCCCTATCCGTCGCATAGCATATAGCAGTAGGTCCGGCCGGGGCCCGACGTCATATACCACAGACAGACCGGGTGGTTACGTATGGAAACCATCCAACTAATCTCAACGTCCTACACAGAGCATTCTAGCGGAAGCAGTTTAAATAAGTTGTAAACAAGAACCCAGCATAAGAGCACGAATGTCCACTAACATGATAATATAAATGTTTTACAAAAATACCAAATATTCGGCCTTAGGGCCTTACAGAATGTTTCTCTTGACCAATACATGATTTACAAATCTCGGCACGCAGGCCGGTCATACATGAGTAAAAAAAAGAAAACATTTTCCACTTGGGCCTTCGAGGGCCAGACTTCGCAAAAAGGGCTTTAACCCGCTATTGACCGCTTGGTCCAGCTGCACCTGCAAGCAACAAACCACCGCACGGTGGCAAACAAGGCAACGGTCAGCAATGCTGACCAAAATTATAACGATCCCGCCCCCAACTCGGGTGCGGCGATGCTCCTTCCCTGCATTTCGTTAGCACAAGCGAGCAATGCATATAACCATAGCCATTTCATCACAGATTGTTGGCTCGTACGGCACACGTCCCGTGCACTCAGTGCACATTCTCGGTGAACCGGTCGTAATGTTACGTCAATTAAAGCCATTAAACATTCGGACTCCACCGCCACTTAGACGGCCATTCTGTTGGGTACATTGGTCAAATGTACCTGATTTGAAGAAGCCTCACCTAACTCAATGATATACATCAGAATGTATTTGATGTTTGTTTGAGTTACTTGTGCAGGTTAGATATACACTGGACTGAAGCTGAAAATTTCTAAGTCCATGTGTCGACACCCAGAGGAAAAGTGTCGACACTTGAGAAAGCTTGTGTCGACACCCAGACATGCAGTGTCGACACTTGGAGCTGTGTCGACACTCAGTGTAGAAGGATGCAGAAAAGCTGTGTCGACACTTGGCAGAAGTGTCGACACCTAGAAGAGCTGAGTCAACATCAGAAAGTGTCGACACTTGGAAGTTGTGTCGACACTCAGCAAATTCTGCAGAGACTAAGTACAAAGTGTCGACACTCAACACAATGTGTCGACACTCAATCAGCAGAGTCAACATATGAAGAATGTGTCGACACTCAGCACAATGTGTCGACACACACTCAAAGAAGTCAACACTTGAAAATGTGTCGACACTCAGCACAATGTGTCGACACATAACCAGAAGACTCAACACTTGAAGAAAGTGTCGACACAAGGAGATGTGTCGACACTTAGCAAAGAACAGAAAAGTTGTAAAATATTCTAAGTATAAGTGTCGACACTAAGGAATGTGTCGACACTCAGCTGAAGAATCAAGAATGAAGACTTGTGTCGACACCAAGAAGCAGTGTCGACACTTGACAGTTTCAACACATGAAGATGTGTCGACACAAAGGAGATGTGTCGACACTTAGAAGAATACAGTTAAAGAATGAAGTACAAGTACTTGTGTCGACACTCAATTTCAGTGTCGACACATGCAGAAGAAACTGTGTCGAGACATACAAGGAATTGTGTCGACACCTTGTAGACTTGTGTCGACACTTACACAACATGTGTCGACACTTGGTCTATAAGTGTCGACACTTAAGAACAGAAAGTCTCGACACTATCTGACAGTTAGTGAGATTTCAAGAAGTGACTGGTTGACATGACAGCTGCCAATCCAGCCGGTCTACAGCAACTGTCAGAGAAGTCAAAAGTCTGTTATAAACCGGATCAGCCGGTTACCATAAAAGAAGCCTATAAATAGGCACCCACAGTTTACAGAATGAGGTTGTTAGTGGTTAAGTTGTTCACAATCATTACATGTTGTGAGAATAATTGAAGTAGTTGATCAGTCTAAATCAAGAAGTGATACACAGAGGATCAACACAAGAAGATCAGGCAGTCCAACTGCAGATCTAAGTAGTTGGAGAGAGAGAGCTCCAACCAAGGATTCAGTCTTTGGAACTAAGGCTGAGAAGAAGAATTCAGAGTCATCTGGATTTCAAGAAGCAGAGATCAAGGATCAACTGCAGAAGATTCAGACTAATTCAGTTCTACTCAAGAAGCTTTGAAGAAAGCTAAGTCAGTTTGGATCAAGCTGAGTTCTTCCAAGAACTCTTCAAGAAACTCTCAACTCCTCTCATCCTTTCTGAGTTGTAGAGTTAGCATTTGTAATTTCTATTTTAAACTTGTAAGATCCATTGGATCTGAGTGATTGTAAGCCTATTTTATAAAGGCTGAGGGTAGGGCTTGGTGCCTGAGTGTAGGAGTTGAAGAACTCTGAGTGTAGGCCTTAATTGGCTGAGTGTAAGCCTTGGTGGCTGAGTGTAGGCCTTTTGGCTGAGTGTAAGGCTTTGGGCCTGAGGTAGGAACCTTGTGGGTTCTGAGCTAGTGGAGAAGTTTGGCCGAATCTAGTACACTGCTAGATAGGCGAAGGGGGAAAGTGGATGTACCCAAAGATTGGGGAACCACTATAAAATTAGTGTGTCTGCTGTGCTGTGCTGTGAATTGACTGCTTAATTTCTGTAATTGCTGTTAGCTGTAGTAATCTGTGAAAAACTGTTGTGCTGCCAAACAAAAGTTAAAAAAGGTTTAGGTCACCTATTCACCCCCCCTCTAGGTGTTTAGGTACCATATCTTTCAAGTGGTATCAGAGGGAGGTTCCTCAAAATCAGGACTAACTGTCTGAGGAGATCCATTTGGCAGATTCAGTATAAGTCAGGAAACAGGAAACAGTTTCAAGAAAATCAAGAACATGGGTTCTTCAGAGAATCATAAGGAGTTGGGTTCAATGAAACTACCTATATGCAGAAAAGAGATCTTTGGGATCTGGAAAGAGAGGGTTAGGCTTTTTATGGAAGCCTCTGACCCTAGGATCTACATCACAGTCAAAGAAGGGCCATATGTGCCCATGAAGATTTCAGTATTGGATGCAAATCAGAGGACTCCAAAGGATTTCTCTGAAATGACCAAGGATGAGATTGTCCTAGCAACCATGGACAAAAGAGCACAGAACATAATAGTTAGTGCAATTGATGATGCCACCTTCCAGAACCTTATTCACTGTAAAACTGCAAAAGAAATGTGGGATACCCTCATTGTCTATATGGAAGGTTCTGAAGAAGTAAGGCAAGATAGGAAGTCCTTGCTTAATCAAGAATATGAGAGCTTTAGGCAAGGAAGAGGAGATAGCATCACTGAATGCTACAAGAAATTTTATAGAATTGTAAATGAACTCATGTCATATGGAAGAGAGTTCACAAACTATGAGTTGAATGATAAATTCTTAAGGTCCCTCACCAAAGACTGGGACACCAAGATCTGTGCCATCAGAGAAATGGCAAAGTTGGGAGAAATTCCTCCTCCCACACTTTTTGGCAAGTTGTTATCTTATGAGATGCAATTGTCAGTGAGAAAAGAAGAAGAAAAGTCAACAAGGACTGAATACAGGGAAAAGACTGTTGCCTTTAAGTCAGATGTACCCAGAAAGAGCAGGACCAAGTCATCAACTCCTCCTCCTGAGGTAGTTGAATCAGAATCTGAAGAGTCAGAAAGTACAAAATCTACAAGCAGTGAAAGTGATGAAGACTTTGCTGCATTCACCAGACATTTTCAGAAGTTCCTTAAGAAGAAACAGTGGAGGTCTAGACCTTCATCTTCCAAAGGGAAAGAGGTTCAGTATCAGGAAAAGAAGCCTTCAAAGAAGGACAAGAAAGGACCAAGACTAGTAAGGCAACTGGATCCAAGATAATTTGTTACTGCTGCAATAGACAGGGCCATGTTATTGCAGACTGTCCTGAAAGAAGGAAAGAATCCAGTGACAAAAAGAAAACACACTTCAAAGGAAAGAAGGAGAAGTCCTTTGTTGCAAAGAATGAGAAGACTCTTTCAGATATGTCTTCTTCAGACACTGAGACAGATGCTGAAGCCTATATTGGGCTATTTGCTGAGGAAGAAGAAGAGTTTATGCAGATCATGGAATCTATCTATGAGCAAGAAGACTGTCAAAGCCAAGGACTGATGGCTTTGACTGAAAGTACCAAAAACCTGGAGCAGCCAGGACCCAGTCAGGTACAAGGTTTAACTCAAAGTTCTGATTCCAGTTCTAGTTCAGAGTCAGATTATTCTTCATCAAGTGATGAGAATATATCTGAGTCTGAGGGAGATATTCATCAACTCCTAGATGAATATCAAGTACTATTGCAAGCCTATAAGAAAAGCAAGACCCTAGCCAAAAATTTGGCCAAGGAAATTGCTGATCTCAAGGCAGCTGCAATAGATTATGAGAAGAATTATGATCAAAAACTGAATGAAGTGGCCAGGCTGAAACACATTACTGTGATTCAGATGGGTACTATTACATTTAAGAATGATCAAATTAAGAAACTGGAGATTAATCTTCAGAAGGAGAAAGAGCTAGTAGCTAGGTTTTCAAAACCTAAATCAGTGCTACCCTTGATTGATGATTTTGTTCATCATAAAGGAAAGACTGGACTGGGTTTTGTTAATCCAGCTAGGACTGTTCAGAATCAGTCCAAGTCCAAGGGCAAAGCCCCAACATTCACTAAGACTGCTGTAGTTAAGACAGCCAAGTCAGTACCTAAGCAAAGGTACAACAAATTTGAATGTTGGTGCTGTGGCAAGGTTGGCCACTTTGCTTTGGATTGTTGGCACAATGCCAGTGCCAAGGTAGTAACAAGTTACCTGTTGGAAAGCCAGGTAGCTATGTCAAGTTGCAAACTAACAATCACCAAGGACCCAAGTTTACTTTGGGTTCTAAGGTTCATTAATTTGTTTTGCAGGAGAATCCAAGTGGCCATACCCCTACATGGTACTTGGATAGTGGATGTTCCAGACACATGACTGGAACTAGGGGACTACTGAAGGACTACATCCCAATCAAAAATGGTCCAAAGGTGACCTTTGGTGGTTCTGAAAAAGGAATCATCAAAGGGTTTGGTAACATTTCTTCTAACCTTGTTACCATTACTCAAGTGGCTTATGTTAAAGGGTTGAAACACAACCTCATTAGTATAAGTCAATTAAGTGATGTAGGGTATGACATCTCATTTGTTAAAAATGGTTGTCATATCAAGAGGTCAAGTGATCAAAAGATCATTTTGACAGGTTATAGGAAGAGAAATGTCTATTGTTTAGACATTATGGTTGAGAACAATAGTTCTCCAGTTTGTCTTGTAGCTGATGAGACAGTCTCTCAATGTGTCAAGTGGCACAAGAGGCTTGCTCATCTTAATTACAAGACTATTGGCAAACTCTTTAGTAAAGAGTTAGTGAGGAATGGTCCTCAAGTTAAGTGTGTCAAAGATGGCATTTGCTCAGCTTGTCAAAAGGGCAAGCAGACTAAATCCACCTTTAGAAGCATTGACAACAAGGATGCTGTGAGGTGTTTATACCTCTTGCATATGGATCTATTTGGTCCAATGCCAGTTCACAGCTTAGGTAGGAAGGTCTACACCTTTGTAGTTGTTGATGACTACTCAAGGTTTTCCTGGGTGTTCTTCTTAAAGCAGAAATCTGAAACACCTAGTGTCTTCCACAGTTTTGTTAAGCAAATTCAGAATGAATTGAACTGTACAGTGGTCAAAATTAGAAGTGACCATGGTACAGAGTTTCAATCTGAAAGCATGACAAAACTATGTGAAGACTATGGGATATTTCAAGAATTCTCTTCACCTAGAACACCTCAGCAAAATGGCATTGCTGAAAGGAAAAATAGAACCTTGATAGAGGCTGGTAGAACCCTATTAAGTGATTCATCACTGCCAGAATATTTCTGGGCTGAAGCAGTAAACACTGCATGCCATGTGATAAATAGGGCTACCATCACTAAAAGGTTAAACAAGACCCCCTATGAAGTAGTGAAAGGCAGGAAACCAAATCTATCCTATTTCAGGATTTTTGGTTGTAAATGCTTCATACTTAACAATGGGAAGTCTTACTTAACTAAGTTTGCTGCCAAATCCCAAGAGGAGTGTTTGTTGGGTACAGCAGTAATAGTAAGGCTTATAGAGTCTACAACTTGACTACACAAGTTGTAGAGGAGTCTGTGCATGTAGTTTTTGATGAGACACTTCTTATTAACAATGAGTTGTCTAGTAGTGTGTGCAGCCCCACAGGTCTTTCTAAGAAGATGGACAAGCTAACCATAGAAGATGTACCTGCTGCAAGACAGCAAGTAGAAGAAGATGGCTTATGTCCAGGGGGAGAACTACATGTACCAGGAGCTGAAGAAGTTCAAGGAACTCAGCATGATGAAGATGCTGAAGAAGTACAACCAGAAGTAAGGATGCCTCCAGCCAACAGGCATCTAAGAGATCATCCAGTGGAGCTGATCATTGGAGATCCAAGACAAGGTGTTCAGACAAGGAGCAGAAATCAGAATGCTGCAGTATATTCAAGTTTTCTGTCTCAAATAGAACCAAAGAAATTTGAAGAAGCAATACAAGATCCACAGTGGACTGAAGCTATGCAGGAAGAGCTAAACCAGTTCAAGAGGTGCAAGGTTTGGGACTTAGTTCCTAAGCCTAAAGATCACAATGTGATAGGAACAAAGTGGATCTACAGAAACAAGTTAGATGAACAAGGAGTCATCATTAAGAATAAGGCAAGACTGGTTGCAAAAGGATATAGGCAAGAAGAAGGTATTGATTTTGATCAAACCTTTGCTCCAGTAGCCAGACTGGAAGCCATAAGGATGTTCTTGGCCTATGCAACCTACCAAGGATTCAAAGTATACCAAATGGATGTGAAGTCAGCATTCCTTAATGGTAATTTAAAAGAAGAAGTATATGTGGAGCAGCCTTCAGGTTTTGTTGATCCTACTCTTCCACATTATGTCTATAGACTTAGGAAAGCATTGTATGGGTTAAAGCAAGCTCCTAGAGCTTGGTATGAAACCCTATCTAGTTTCCTCATTGAGAACAAGTTCACAAGGGGGAAAATAGATAAGACTCTATTCCTTAGGGAATCTAGAGGCAAAGTAATACTTGTCCAAATATATGTAGATGACATTATATTTGGGTCTACTGAAAGTAGCCTTTGCAAAAAGTTTGCAAAGCTTATGCAGAGTCAATTTGAAATGAGTAGTATGGGAGAGCTGAAGTTTTTCTTGGGTCTCCAAGTTAAACAGACTGAAAGTGGTCTTATCCATATGTCAGTCTAAGTTCACCCTAGAACTCATAAGGAAATATGGTATGGATTCCTCCAGTACCATGAAGACTCCTATGGGGTCAAGTATGTCTCTAAGCAAGGATGATGCAGGGAAACCTGTGGATGAAACCTTGTATAGAGGGATAGTTGGCTCCCTACTATACTTGACTGCAAGTAGGCCTGACATTATGTATGCTACATGTGTTTGTGCCAGGTATCAAGCCTGCCCCAAAGAATCTCACTTGACTGCAGTCAAGAGAATCTTGAGATATCTAAAGGGCACACCTTATCTAGGCCTCTGGTACCCTAGGAATGGAGATTTTGATCTAACAGGCTATTCAGATGCAGACTTTGCAGGATGCAAAGAAGATAGAAAGAGCACAACTGGATCCTGTCAATTCCTAGGTGGAAGACTCATTTCATGGAGTAGTAAGAAGCAAACCAGTGTGGCCATCTCCACAGCTGAGTCAGAATATGTAGCTGCAGGAAGTTGCTGTGCTCAACTTCTGTGGATTCAACATCAGCTAGAAGACTATGGATGTCAGGTAAGTAGAACTCCACTTTATTGTGATTCTACAAGTGCTATTTCCATAGCTAATAACCCTGTATCACATAGTAGAACTAAACATATTGAGATAAAATATCACTTTCTTAGGGAGCATGTAGAAAGAAATGATATTGCACTTGAATATGTTAAAACAGATAATCAGATAGCTGATATGTTTACTAAGCCCTTAGAAGAAGCTAAGTTTAATAGGTTCAAAATTGAACTAGGTATGATAAACTTAGACTAAGTATACAGAACAAAAATTGGCTAAGTAAAAAGGTGTCGACACATAGACAAGTCTATGTCGACACAGAATAGTAAGTGTCGACACTTCAGGAAAATGGTGTCGACACATCTAGGAAGTTAGTGTCGACACTTCAGAATGTTAGTGTCGACACATGTCGAGTAGGTGTCGACACATCCAATAAAGTGTCGACACTTAAGTTTTACTCAGAATTTTTCTAAGTAAAGTCTCGACACATGTCGAGTATAGTGGTGTCGACACTTAACCAAGTGTCGACACATAAAATCTGTTGACTAAATTTGTGTCGACACATGAGTGTCGAGACATTATAAGTCAGTGTCGACACTTATTGACAGTGTCGACACATCATTAGAAATTCATCCCGCCTGTTCGTCTTCAAACAAGAAAGGTATAAATAGGGTTCTGTCTTTGATTGTCGACACGCTTTCAAAGTTTCGAGACCTAAACTCTTGTGTCGACATTTCTCTCATCTCAAGACTAATTCTCAAAACCCTAATGGCTCCCAAGCTGGAAGAGAACGTAAACGAAGGCTATGAGCTTGTGCGAGGCGCATTCGACGACAGCGAATCAAGAAATCAAATCAGTGATAACCCTAATTGCCAATTCAGGATTGGAGTTCTTGGTTTCAGAACCAACGAAAATATGGAAGAAGGAAGTCATTGAATTCCTTTCTGGCGCATCTGTAGATGACTCAGGCTACAGGATTAAGTCAAGGGTGCATGGCACCAAGGTCAAAATATCACCCAAGTCTTTAAGAAAGGTACTTCAGCTACCTAAAGTTCAAGATGAAGAGGAAGTAACTGCTTCTAAGACCAGGGAAGCTCTTACTTGGTGTGGACTGGATCCAAAGATGAAGGTGGGATCAGTTTTTAACAGAAAAGGTATGAATAATCAAGGCAAGTTCTTGTCTGAAATTGTGGGCAAGGTAATACTGAGCAAGCCAGGAGGGCATGACAGGGTGTCTGCCTCCATGTTTGAAGTCATGATCAGAATCATCTTCAATCTGAAAACAGACTGGTCAATGGTGGTTTATGACAAAGTAAAGGAAAGCCTGAAAAAGCCCAATCTGGGCAGGATACTAAGTCTCTACCTGGCTGGATCAATTCCAGAGGTAATGAGCACTGCTGCAGGAACTAAGATCAATCATATGAGGAGAATGGACTCAAGGATATTCTCTAGATGGGAAAGGGTGCTGGTGTCAAAGGAATTGACCACCCCTGAGAAACAAGCTTCTAAGAGAGACTCTCCTCCCAGGAAGAAGAGGAAGACTGCTGCTGTGCTTCAAGAGTCCTCCAGCAGCTCAGGCAGTGAAGAACATGTGGTCTTCACTCCTGAAAGTCCCGTTGATGTGGCTGCAGAGAAGACACCTGCTCCTCAGGAGGCAGCTGACATCCAGGGGGAGCTTCCAGGTGTAGCAGAACCATCTACACTGGAGAGTGAACAAGCCACCCTCCTCATTCAAGAGGTACTTGTTGACCTTTATACTTTGAACTTTTCTATAATAAATTCTGATTTGTTTGATGATCATCAGCAAAATCAGCCAGCAACTCAAGAACCAGATGTTGTTCTCCAAGACACATCTGTTGTAGCTAATGAAACCAGAACATCTCCTGCACAGTCTCCAGCAGAATATACAATGGAAGATCTCTTTTTGAACTTAGATCAAGAAGATTTTGATATGGACAAGAATGCTGCTGATGCAGTAAAGGATGCTGCTGCTGAGGGGGAGAATTTGGATATTCAAGAAGAGCCTATAAGGCTAGATACTGAGAAGGCACAAGATGTGCACACTGAACAACCATCCAGCCCTAAGGATAGGGTGGATATAGCCAGTACATCAGACTCTCAAGATGATGAAGCTGAGCAAGCTCAGAAAAAGAAGTTCTTTGTTTTCAAAAGAAGAAGCCAGAGCTATAAGAAGGCTCTCCAAACAGTTGCTGAACATTCCTTAGTTCAACAAGCTCCATCCACTGATTACAGTGCTCTACTGCTTGCCATGCAAATCAAGATGGATGAACAAAGGAAAGCTTTAGAAACTTATGTTGATGAAGGGCACAAAGCACTACAATCTGATCTGGGCCAGGAAATCAAGTCAATAAGGTTTGAAATGAACCTTAATAAAACGGAAATGACTGATTGTTTTACCAAGGGTGCTCATGCAGTAGTCTATCTGGCTAAACATCAAGAAACAATTAAAGAGAAAGTAGAAGATATAGCAGTAAAACAAGGCTATGTGCTGGAGAATCAGTTGAGGATGAATGATAATTTGACTGCATCTCACAATGCAATAGTCACTGAACTCAAGAATAAGTCAGATGAACCTTCAACTTCCTCTGCTGCTGCCAAAGCTGATTTTGATAAACTCTTTCAAGCAGAGATTGCTGCTGTACAGACTGCCATAAAAGATTCCCAGAAGGTCATTTCAGAACAGCTTACAAAGCTTAGACCTTTCTTTAAAGAGGGCATAAGGTATTTGGATAGCCAAATCAGATTCCAGAAAGATGATGTGAGAGATCATGTGGCCCAAGAAGTCATAAAGGGGGAGAGAGTGTTAGTCAAGGCCAGTTCTGAACATGCAAAATGGATATCAAATTCCATCAGGGCTACACTGGCTATCCTCCCCTTTGTGATGATGACAATGTAGCTGACTCTGGCATTCAAGGAACATATCTTGGAGGTGAGCAACAAGCAGTGGCTGATGTAATCTATCCACCTCCAGACTTTGACATGATTCATGCAGATATAAGCACAATGTATAGTCCACCTGCTGGCAAGCCTAATATTATTCTGGAAAAGGTTGTTCAACCTATCACAGCTGCAATGCAAGAGGCTTTGGACAAAGAAGAAGAAACTAGGCTGTCAAAGAAGAAGTTTAGGGAAATTGCTGAGCAAAAGCCAGATTTTGAACAGTGGAGCCCTACTTCTAGGAACATAATTCTTACAGCCTGGAAAGCAGCCAAGGACAATGCCCATGAGTGGAACAAGTGGTTCTCAGAGGCTGAATGGAGAAAGCATGAGAGTAGGCAGGAAGCAATTGTCCAATATAGAAGGAAGGCTAAGTTAGGAAAGCTACCTCCAACAGCTGTGGAGCCTAGCAAGTACTTTCCTAAGCCCTATCATTATTTTGAAAGACAAAAGATCAAGGCTGAAGAACAGAAGAAGAAGGACTCTAAAGGGAAGAAGACTGCTGAAGCTGAGTCTGCTGCTGCTGCTGCTGTGAAAGCTCAAGTTAAAGCTGGAAAAGGCATTGTTATTAAAGAACCTGATCAGCACTAGATTAGGAAATAACTTGATGCTTGTTGTAATCTGTTAAGTGATAAACATTGTAATACTTCATTGAAAATGTATAAGGAACATTATTGGAACAGTATATGATAAATATAGTATGAATGTTCTGAAAAATGTGTGTTTCTTAATTGTTCTGCAATGTTTAATAAGTATACATGTGTGCTTTATTACATGTTCAAGTTTACCCTGTTGTCATTTATATGTTTTACATCATTTTGTAATTTTTTTAATTATGAGTGGTGTATATCATTGACTAAGGGTTATGACTTCTCCAAATAGGGGGAGATTGTTGGGTACATTGGTCAAATGTACCTGATTTGAAGAAGCCTCACCTAACTCAATGATATACATCAGAATGTATTTGATGTTTGTTTGAGATACTTGTGCAGGTTAGATATACACTGGACTGAAGCTGAAAATTTCTAAGTCCATGTGTCGACACCTAGAGGCAAAGTGTCGACACTTGAGAAAGCTTGTGTCGACACCCAGACATGCAGTGTCGACACTTGGAGCTGTGTCGACACTCAGTGTAGAAGGATGCAGAAAAGCTGTGTCGACACTTGGCGGAAGTGTCGACACCTAGAAGAGCTGAGTCAACATTAGAAAGTGTCGACACTTGAAGTTGTGTCGACACTCAGCATAATTCTGCAGAGACTAAGTACATGTGTCGACACTCAACACAATGTGTCGACACTCAATCAGCAGAGTCAACATATGAAGAATGTGTCGACACTCAGCACAATGTGTCGACACACACTCAAAGAAGTCAACACTTGAAAAATGTGTCGACACTCAGCACAATGTGTCGACACATAACCAGAAGACTCAACACTAGAAGAAAGTGTCGACACAAGGAGATATGTCGACACTTAGCAATGAACAGAAAAGTTGTAAAATATTCTAAGTATAAGTGTCGACACTAAGGGAATGTGTCGACACTCAGCTGAAGAATCAAGAATGAAGACTTGTGTCGACACCAAGAAGCAGTGTCGACACTTGACAGTTTCAACACATGAAGATGTGTCGACACAAAGGAGATGTGTCGACACTTAGAAGAATACAGTTAAAGGATGAAGTACAAGTACTTGTGTCGACACTCAATTTCAGTGTCGACACATGCAGAAGAAACTGTGTCGAGACATACAAGGAATTGTGTCGACACCTTGTAGACTTGTGTCGACACTTACACAACATGTGTCGACACTTGGCCTATAAGTGTCGACACTTAAGAACAGAAAGTCTCGACACTATCTGACAGTTAGTGAGATTTCAAGAAGTGACTGGTTGACATGACAGCTGCCAATCCAGCCGGTCTACAGCAACTGTCAGAGAAGTCAAAAGTCTGTTATAAACCGGATCAGCCGGTTACCATAAAGGAAGCCTATAAATAAGCACCCACAGTTTACAGAATGAGGTTGTTAAGTGGTTAAGTTGTTCACAATCATTACCTGTTGTGAGAATAATTGAAGTAGTTGATCAGTCTAAATCAAGAAGTGATACACAGAGGATCAACACAAGAAGATCAGGCAGTCCAACTGCAGATCTAAGTAGTTGGAGAGAGAGAGCTCCAACCAAGGATTCAGTCTTTGGAACTAAGGCTGAGAAGAAGAATTCAGAGTCATCTGGATTTCAAGAAGCAGAGATCAAGGATCAACTGCAGAAGATTCAGACTAATTCAGTTCTACTCAAGAAGCTTTGAAGAAAGCTAAGTCAGTTTGGATCAAGCTGAGTTCTTCCAAGAACTCTTCAAGAAACTCTCAACTCCTCTCATCCTTTCTGAGTTGTAGAGTTAGCATTTGTAATTTCTATCTTAAACTTGTAAGATCCATTGGATCTGAGTGATTGTAAGCCTATTTTATAAAGGCTGAGGGTAGGGCTTGGTGCCTGAGTGTAGGAGTTGAAGAACTCTGAGTGTAGGCCTTTAATTGGCTGAGTGTAAGCCTTGATCGGCTGAGTGTAGGCCTTTTGGCTGAGTGTAAGGCTTTGGGCCTGAGGTAGGAACCTTGTTGGGTTCTGAGCTAGTGGAGAAGTTTGGCCGAATCTAGTACACTGCTAGATAGGCGAAGGGGGAAAGTGGATGTACCCAAAGATTGGGGAACCACTATAAATTAGTGTGTCTGCTGTGCTGTGCTGTGAATTGACTGCTTAATTTCTGTAATTGCTGTTAGCTGTAGTATCCTGTGAAAAACTGTAGTGCTGTCAAACAAAAGTTAAAAAAGGTTTAGGTCACCTATTCACCCCCCCTCTAGGTGTTTAGGTACCATATCTTTCACATTCCTATGAGCAATTCGTCTTCATGGTATTGGTCACGTCAATTTAAGCCATTGACCACCGAAGACCCCCATCTATGCCAACGACGAGTGCCATGTACTTTAGGTCTCTCTAACCCGAACGACATAAAGCGGGTACGGCTCCATCTAACCCGTGCTCACATCGCAACGACAATTTAAGCCATATGCGCGGGTCAAACTTTCACCGATTCCCATTCTAACACAAGTCACATAACCCCGTTATGTTCAAGTTGGCTCTCAGGCCACCAAGTTGGCAAGACCTCGTGTCCGCCCAGTTTTCCGGGTGCACCTCTGGGTTAGTCCCCAAGGCTCCCTGCTGCAATCTACCGCGTAGAAAACCCGAAAACACCAATAGCACGGAGTCTTCTCCGGCCTTATGCAATGCAACATCACCGATCCAGACTAACATGTCCGGGTAGGCTTCAACCAAAATGCCTATGTCCGTTCTCGCATACGGACGCTAAACAACGGGGACTTTACATATCTACTCGAAGGAACTCCTCCAACTCTTCGCAAACTCGCGAGAGAGGGCTTCCTATGCTAAGAAAGAGAGCTATCATGCTCACAAGTGAGGATCGTTACCCTTGCGTTCCTCTTTGGCGCCATCGAAATGTAATCGGATAGAAATCACCGCACTTGCGTTGCCTCCGTGGATCCGGAGTTGGCTTGCGATTCAGAGCTCCGAAGCTCCTCCAATGGCGGATCTAGCTCCTCTTCCTCTTGCCTTAGCTCTTCTTTCTCCAAGGGTTTGGAGAGATGAAAAGGGGTGAAAAGTGTGGATTTTTCTAAGTCAAACCCGAGTATATACTCTCAGGAACCATCCCCAGCCGTCGGATCTCAACCTAAGAAAACGAGCGGCTTTGATTCGGGGCTGAAATGCCCAAACTGGGCCGAACACGGCCTGGCACACGCCCGTGTCCAGGGCCGTGTGCCGCATTTGCCGTCAAAATCGAATCTTCTGAACACGCACACGGGTATCAGACACGCCCGTGTTCGAGCTGACACGCCCGTGTTCCAGCTGACACGGCCGTGTAGCCGGCCGTGTACCCCATGATTTTTCCCCCGTTTCCAACCCGAGCACTGCACGGGTTCTAGGACACGCCCGTGTCCTTGCCCGTGTCACATTGACACGCCTGGGCCCCCAGGCCGTGTACACGGGACATTTCGTCGAGGGGAGAACGACGACTGGATGACACGGCCTTGGACACGCCCGTGTCCTAGGCCGTGTGCCTTGTCTCGACGATCGTCGAGTGAATCTCGACGATTTCACCTTGACGATCGTCGACACGGGTCGACACGCCCTGCGACACGCCCGTGTCGCAGGCCGTGTGCCCATTCTCGACGAATCGTCGAGAATAACTCAACGATTTCACGGTTAAGTGTCGACACGGGTCGACACGCCCTGCGACACGCCCGTGTCGCAGGCCGTGTGCCCTTTCTCGTCGAATCGTCGAGTATAACTCGACGACTTCGCGACTAAGTGTCGGCACACACTTGACACGCCCTGGGACACGCCCGTGTCCCAGGCCGTGTGCCGTCAGTCAGAAACCAAAACTGGCCCAAAACGTCCCCCTTTGCTCCTTTGAGTTTCGGGGCGTTACAACTCTCCCCCTCTTAAAAGAATTTCGCCCACGAAATTACATAAAGGAAAGATATACAAAAACAACATTTGTACCTGAGCGGAACTACTCCGGATACTCGTCAAGCATAGTCTGCTCTCGCTCCCAAGAGAGCTCCTCACGACCACAATTATCCCACCGGACTTTGACCATCCTGATCTCTTTATTGCGTAGCCGCTTGACCTCCGAGTCCTCAATCCGCACGGGCTTGACCTTTGTCATTAGCCCACTATCCACCGGCACTTGATCGACCGCGATCACTTGCGTAGGCTCTTGCACCGCCTTCCGAAGCACCGAAATGTGGAACACATCGTGTAAACCACTTAGCTCCACTGAAAGCTTCAACCTATAGGCCGCTTCTCCAACTCGCTCCAGAACCTCAAACGGTCCAAGGTACCTCGGGCTTAGCTTTTTCAACCGTCGCACCCGCGAGACACCCTTGAACGGCTTGATCTTTAGGTACACATAATCACCCACAGCGAACTCCACGTTCCTGTGCTTGGCATTATAGTACTTTGCTTGCCGGTCCTGAGCGATGAGTAACCTCTCCCGAATGGTTCTCACCAAAGAAGTAGCATCATCCACTTCCGATCGCTTATACAACTTCGACTCGCCCGTTTCTAACCAAGACAACGGCGTGCGACATCTTCTACCATATAGGGCCTCGAAAGGCGCCATCTGAATACTTGCTTGGTAGCTGTTGTTGTATGCGAACTCCACCAAATAAAGGTGGTCCTCCCATTGCTTTCCGAAATCCAAGACACACATGCGAAGCATGTCTTCCATGGTTCTATTAACCCTCTCGGTCTGCCCATCCGTTTGCGGATGGAAGGCTGTGCTAAACTTCAGCTTTGTTCCCAACATTTGCTGCACCAGCCTCCAATCATTGGACGTGAACCGCCCATCTCGGTCACTCACGATGCTGCGGGGCACACCATGAAGCCGTACTATGTTATCCACATAAAGCTTTGCTAGCTTCTCCACCGGATCGTCCTTCCTATGCGGAATAAAATGCGACACCTTCGTTAATCGATCCACGACCACCCAAATGACGTCGTTCCCCTTTTGCGACCTTGACAAACCATGCACAAAGTCCATAGAGATGTCGTCAAATTTCCACTCCGGAATAGGAAAGGACTTAAGAAATCCTCCCGGCTTTTGGCACTCCGCCTTTACCAAGGCGTAGGTTTGGCACTTCGCTACGTATAGCGCCACATCCTTTTTCAAACCCGGCCACCAAAACAGTTTCTTTATATCGCGGTACATCTTCGTGCTCCCCGGGTGAATCGAGTACTTGGTATGGTGTGCCTCGTACAACAACTCCACCCGTAAATTGCCCACACTTGGGACGCACAAACGACCGTCTTTCCACAGCAATCCGTCCTCCACAACGAATTGGGAATTTGACCCATCCAGAGCCTCTATCATGAACTGCTTCATATGAGCATCCATATCCAAAGCCTGCCGAATCCGATCAGCCAGGTCATATTGGACTTCAGTCCAATTCAGCACTGCTTCAGCACTAGATTGTCTATCTACACAAACAATCTCCAACGCCTCCAGCTCCTGCACCAACCGCTCATCATGCACTGATAGCCAATTTACTTGAGCTGGGGCTCGGCGACTCAACGCGTCCGCAACCGCATTCCCTTTGCCAGGCACGTAGTGGATCTTGAAAGTATAGTCCCCCAGGAACTCCATCCACCTACGCTGCCGCATATTCAGATCCTTCTGATCAATCAGGTACTTTAAACTCTTGTGATCGGTGTAGATATCAATCTTCACACCGTACAAATAGTGTCTCCACAGCTTCAAGGCAAAAATCACGGCCGCTAACTCCAAGTCATGGACCGGATAATTCCTCTCGTGCACTTTTAGCTGTCTCGAGCCATAAGCTATCACGCTTCCGTGCTGCAGTAGCACGCAACCCAAACCGCTGCCCGAAGCATCGCTATATATCTCATAGCCTTCGGTCCCAACCGGCGAACTCAACACAGGCGTCGTGGTCAACCGACACTTCAGTTCCTCAAAAGCTCGCGCGCACTCCGGCGTCCAAACGAACTTATGCTCCTTCCTCGTCAAAGTAGTGAGAGGTAGCGCTATCCGCGAGAAGTTCTCTACGAAGCGCCTATAATAGCCGGCAAGCCCCAAAAAGCTCCGGACTTCTGCTACCGTAGCAAGCTCAGGCCACTCCCGTATCGCAACAATCTTCGCCGGATCCACAGCAATACCCTCTCCACTCACTATATGCCCGAGGAACGCCACTGAGGATAGCCAAAACTCGCACTTCGAGAACTTGGCATACAACTGATTTCTCCTGAGTGTCTCCAACACCAAATGGAGATGCTTGAAGTGATCCTCCTCACTTTGCGAGTACACCAAGATATCGTCGATGAAGACGATCACGAAATGGTCCAAGTACTCCCTGAATGTTCTGTTCATCAAATCCATGAACACTGACGGCGCATTAGTCAGCCCAAACGGCATGACCGTAAACTCATAATGCCCGTATCTCGTACTAAATGCTGTCTTCGGGATATCACTCTCCCTTATCCGCAGCTGATAGTACCCAAACTTGAGATCTAACTTCGAGTACACCGTCGACCCGACTAACTGATCGAAGAGATCATCAATCCGGGGGATCGGGTACTTGTTCTTCTCGGTCAGCTTGTTTAGCTCCCGATAATCAATACATAACCTCAAGCTTCCGTCCTTCTTCTTAACAAAGAGGACCGGTGCGCTCCAAGGCGAAGAACTCGGGCGCACATAACCTTGCTCCAACAACTCTTGCAGTTGAACTTTCAGCTCCGCCATTTCCTTAGGCGCTAGCCGATACGGAGATCGTGACACAGGCTTTGCACCTGGCACTAGCTCGATCGTAAAATCTATCTCCCGTTGAGGCGGGGCTCCAGGAAGATCTGCGGGGAACACATCAGGGTATTCCGATACCACTGAAATACAATCCAACGCGGGCTTCGGCTTTGCAACCTCCACTAGTGTAAAGAACAGTTCTGCTCCAGCACGAACCGCCTTCACCACCTGAAGAGCAGACATCAACGTCTTGCTCGACCGCTTTAAGCCCGTAAAAGTCGTCTCACGACTCGCTCCCAGCTTGACTTCCTTGCTACCGCAATCTATATGGGCCTGCTGCTCCGAGAGCCAGTCCATGCCAAATATGACGTCGAACTCCACTAACGGAAGTAAAGACGCCCGCAGGTCGAACTCCTGCTCTCCAATACGAGTCTTAACCTCGCAGATCCTAACCGCTCGCATCGAACACCCATTGGGCAACAACACATCCAACTTGTCCTTCGCCATCGAAGAAGGGACTCCGATGCGTGCTATAAATCCTTCGGACAAGAAGGAGTGCGAAGCCCCCGTATCGAAGAGTGCTCGAGCGGGATTTTCACAAATCAATACGAATCCTAAACAAGCAGTGGTAAGGTAACATGTGCATAACAAGCATATAAAGGAATTGACTTGCTATAAATTAAACCATACCTGTCACCACGTCAGCTTGTTTAATGGCCTCTTGTTGGCCAAGATTGTAAACCCTTGGTTGGGCCGGAGCATAGTGGGATGCGGTCGACTCCACCGCCTTTCCCTTCTCTTCATAAGTAGCTCCTGGCCTCCTCTCGGACTTAGGACGTCCGCTCCAACAATCACGGGCGAAATGCCCCGTCTTTCCACACGTAAAGCACGCACCCGGGGTCCGACCCGTAGTCGCCCCAGAAGCGCCAGAAGGAGCTGGACCCGAAGTCCTATGCTTCTTGAAAGTCCTCCGATAGCCTGACTTTGAAGTAGTCGGCACTCTGAACTCAGATTTCTTTTCACTCAAGCTTTTCTTCGCTTGTACACTCTTCCTGTCCTTCTCCAAGGACCGGGCGGTATTGACCAAGGTTAAGAAACCCTGTGTCATTGGCCCCGACAGTAACAATCTCAGCTCATCCCTCAAGCCTTCATAAAAACGATTAGTCTTGCGCTCCTCATCCATGATGGTGGAGCTAGCATAACGACTCAACCGCGTAAACTCGTGGAGATATTCATCCACGCTCCTCTCACCCTGCACCAACTTCAGGAACTCATTCTCCATTGAGATCCTCTGAGTAGAAGGGAGGTATCTTGCTAAGAACAATCCCGAGAACTCTTCCATCGGAACGTCTATCAGTTGTCTACCTCGCAGATGATGCAGCTCCAAACCTTCCCACCACATCCTCGCTTCACCGTCCAGCAGGAACGTAGCGATGGTGGTCATCTGCCACTCCTCCGTCTCCGTCGCTGTCATGACTCTCTTCACCCTAGAGAGCCAGTCTTCAGCCTGCGATGGGGTTCCCAACCCCGAGAATAACGGAGGGTTAAAGCTCATTACATGCTTCAACTGCCTCTCAGTCGCCCTCCTTGGCACTATTGGTTCTACAACCACTTGCTCCATCCTCCTCGGCTCCGCCTCTTGCAGAGGTACTTGCTCCATCACAAGAGCGGGCTGCTGCGCTTGCCTCCCAGGCTGCGCATTGATCACGGCCAACACCGCTTCAGCCACCAATCTTATATTTTCAGCCGACAAAGGTGTTGCGGGAGCAACTTCCGGTGCACTACTTGCCTCAGAAACTCGGCGTTCTGACGGCCCAATGCCACTTCGGGTCACCTATAGTGGTACAAAACACCGTTAAGCGACCAAATAAATTGCAAACAGCAATTATAAGAACACGCAGGTTCCTCAAACACGAGTATTTTCATTCCTAAGTGGACATTCATGGGTTCTTTTTACTGTTATAACGATGACGCACACAATGTGCTCACCACCCCTTAAAAAGAATTCGCCCACGAATTCCATTCAAGCCCAACCAAAACCTGGCTCTGATACCAAATTGTAACACCCCCTATCCGTCGCATAACATATAGCAGTAGGTCCGGCCGGGGCCCGACGTCATATACCACAGACAGACCGGGTGGTTACGTATGGAAACCATCCAACTAATCTCAACGTCCTACACAGAGCATTCTAGCGGAAGCAGTTTAAATAAGTTGTAAACAAGAACCCAGCATATGAGCACGAATGTCCACTAACATGATAATAGGAATGTTATTACAAAAATACCCAAATATTCGACCTTAGAGCCTTACAGAATGTTTCTCTTGACCAATACATGATTTACAAACCTCGGCACGCAGGCCGGTCATACATGAGTAAAACAGAAAACATTTCCACTTGGGCCTTCGAGGGCCAGCTTCGCAAAAAGGGCTTTAACCCGCTATTGACCGCTTGGTCCAGCTGCACCTGCAAGCAACAAACCACCGCACGGTGGCAAACAAGGCAACGGTCAGCAATGCTGACCAAATTATAACGATCCCGCCCCCAACTCGGGGCGGCGATGCTCCTTCCCTGCATTTCGTTAGCACAAGCGAGCAATGCATATAACCATAGCCATTTCATCACAGACGTTGGCTCGTACAGCCACACGTCCCGTGCACTCAGGGCACATTCTCGGTGAACCGGTCGATGTTACGTCAATTAAAGCCATTAACATTCCGGACTCACCACCGCCACTTAGACGGCCATTCCTATGAGCAATTCGTCTTCATGGTATTGGTCACGTCAATTTAAGCCATTGACCACCGAAGACCCCCATCTATGCCAACGGCGAGTGCCATGTACTTTAGGTCTCTCTAACCCGAACGACATAAAGCGGGTACGGCTCCATCTAACCCGTGCTCACATCGCAACGACAATTTAAGCGGGTCAAACTTTCACTGATTCCCATTCTAACACAAGTCACATAACCCCGTTATGTTCAAGTTGGCTCTCAGGCCACCAAGTTGGCAAGACCTCGTGTCCGCCCAGTTTTCCGGGTGCACCTCTGGGTTAGTCCCCAAGGCTCCCTGCTGCAATCTACCGCGTAGAAAACCCGAAAACACCCAATAGCACGGAGTCTTCTCCGGCCTTATGCAATGCAACATCACCGATCCGGACTAACATGTCCGGGTAGGCTTCAACCAAAATGCCTATGTCCGTTCTCGCATACGGACGCTAAACAACGGGGACTTTACATATCTACCCGAAGGAACGCCTCCAACTCTTCGCAAACTCGCGAGAGAGGGCTTCCTATGCTAAGAAAGAGAGATATCATGCTCACAAGTGAGGATCGTTACCCTTGCGTTCTTCTTGGCGCCATCGAAATGTAATCGGATAGAAATCACCGCACTTGCGTTGCCTCCGTGGATCCGGAGTTGGCTTGCGATTCGGAGCTCCGAAGCTCCTCCAATGGCGGATCTAGCTCCTCTTCCTCTTGCCTTAGCTCTTCTTTCTCCAAGGGTTTGGAGAGATGAAAAGGGGTGAAAAGTGTGGATTTTTCTAAGCCAAACCCGAGTATATACTCTCAGGAACCATCCCCAGCCGTCGGATCTCAACCTAAGAAAACGAGCGGCTTTGATTCGGGGCTGAAATGCCCAAACTGGGCCGAACACGGCCTGGCACACGCCCGTGTCCAGGGCCGTGTGCCGCATTCGCCGTCAAAATCGAATCTTCTGAACACGCACACGGGTATCAGACACGCCCGTGTTCGAGCTGACACGCCCGTGTTCCAGCTGACACGGCCGTGTAGCCGGCCGTGTACCCCATGATTTTTCCCCCGTTTCCAACCCGAGCACTGCACGGGTTCTAGGACACGCCCGTGTCCTTGCCCGTGTCACATTGACACTCCTGGGCCCCCAGGCCGTGTACACGGGACATTTCGTCGAGGGGAGAACGACGACTGGATGACACGGCCTTGGACAAGCCCGTGTCCTAGGCCGTGTGCCTTGTCTCGACGATCGTCGAGTGAATCTCGACGATTTCACCTTGACGATCGTCGACACGGGTCGACACGCCCTGCGACACGCCCGTGTCGCAGGCCGTGTGCCCATTCTCGATGAATCGTCGAGAATATCTCAACGATTTCACGGTTAAGTGTCGACACGGGTCGACACGCCCTGCGACACGCCCGTGTCGCAGGCCGTGTGCCCTTTCTCGTCGAATCGCCGAGTATAACTCGACGACTTCGCGACTAAGTGTCGGCACACACTTGACACGCCCTGGGACACGCCCGTGTCCCAGGCCGTGTGCCATCAGTCAGAAACCAAAACTGGCCCAAAACGTCCCCCTTTGCTCCTTTGAGTTTCGGGGCGTTACAGAAGGGGTGGTACTAACAAGTCCTCAGGTGGTAACCATAAAACAAGCGGTCGCCTTGCATTTCCCCACAACCAACAACCAAGCAGAGTACGAGGCAGTGATAGCCGGCCTTCGCTTGGCTAAGGAGATAGAGATTAAGGACGTTGAGGTTTTCACAGATTCATTGGTGGTGGCATCCCAGATACGTGGAGAATTCGAGGCTAGGGAGCCCACCCTTGCGAAATATTTGTCCAGGGTGAGGACAATCATCGGGGGGTTCCGAACGTTCTCCATCCAGCACGTAGCCAGAGAGGAGAATGCTGCTGCCGATCGATTGTCTAAGTTCGGACCTTGGGAAGGGGGTGCCCTGACTAATTTATTCTATCCAGTGATCGAAGAGGGGGAGCTAATGGAGGTGGATCGGCGGCCCTCGTGGGTGGATCCTTTCGTTACCTTCTTTTTGACAGGAACCCTCCCTGAGGGGGTCAAGGAGGCAAGAAACTTCCGCCATAAGGCGGCTCATTATCTCATGCATGAAGGAGGATTGCACCGGAGGATGCTTTCGTGCCTCCTAGCTCGATGCTTGACGGAGGAGAAGACCAGAGACATTCTGGAGGAGGTGCACTCCGGGAATGTGGTAGTCATTCCAGAGGGAGGACGTTGGAGGAAAGGGTGGTCAGACAAGGGTACTTCTGGCCCACCCTGAGGAAGGGCGCGACAGAGTTTGTGAGGAAATGCCGAAAATGCCAGCTCTACGCCCCCCTCCAGCTCTTGCCAGCTCAAATGCTCCGAAGCATCACAACACCATGGCCTTTCGCCATTTGGGGAATGGATTTAGTTGGGCCTTTCCCTCCAGCTAGTGGACAAAGAAGATTCCTCCTGGTTATGATAGATTACTTCTCCAAGTGGCTGGAGGTTAAGGCGCTAGCAAAGGTGACCTACCAAGTCATCCGGAACTTCGTCTGGGGGGAGATCATCTGCAGGCACGGGCTACCTCAGGCCATCATCGCGGATAATGGCCCCCAGTTTGCTAGTGAAGAGTTCATCAGCTTCTGCACTCAGCTGGGCATCGACCTCAGGTTTGCCTCCGTCCACCACCCCAGGAGCAACAGTCAGGTGGAGGCGGCAAACAAGATTATCGTTAACTTGCTAAAGAAGAAGGTGGAGAATCTTAGAGGGAATTGGGTAGAGCAGCTCCCCTCGGTCCTGTGGGCTCTGAGAACAACCCCAAACACGGCCACTGGCGAGACCCCTTTCAATCTTTCCCATGGTTGTGAGGCGGTACTACCAGTGGAGTTCGAGGTCCGATCCCCACGAGTTGCGGCTGCAGGTGATGGAGACGAGGCATGGAGGATGGAAAACGAGGAAGGCATGCGCCTCTCACTAGATCTGGCAGAGGAGCTGCGAGACGTAGCAGCCATCAGGCAGGAAGATATCAAGCGTCGAATGGCAAAACACTTCGACAAGCATATCAGGATAAAGCAATTCGCGGAAGGAGACCTAGTACTAAAAAAGGTTGATGCGGCAGGGAGGTCCGCCCCGGTGGGAAAGCTCAATCCAAATTGGGAGGGACCTTATATTATAGAGAGAGTGTTGAAAACGGGGGGTTACTACCTCCAGGATGTGGAGGGTAGGACCTTGAACTATTCCTGGAATGGGGATGACTTAAAACGCTTCTACCCCTGAGAAGGGAGGGCGGTAGATATGTACTCAAAGCATGATAGATATAACACACTTCTTGAATTATTTCTTATCTATTTGTTTATTAAGAAGTCCCGATGGCAGGAAGAGGGAACCTCATCGGCACCCCGAGCTCGGCTCGGCCCTAGGTAGACACACTGCACAGACTCTCATCTAGCTGACAGGTCTGAAGGCTCGCCTGTGCGGGATAGGTTTTGGTTTGAGATCTTCATCGGCACCCAGAGCTCGGCTCGGCCCCAGGAAGACCCGCTGCGCAGGCTCTCATCTAGCTGGCAGGTCCGAAGGCTCGCCTGTGGGGGATAGGTTTTGGTTTGAGATCTTCATCGGCACCCCGAGCTTGGCTCGGCCCCAGGTAGACCCGCTGCGCAGGCTCTCATCTAGCTGGCAGGTCCGAAGGCTCACCTATGGGGGATAGGTTTTGGTTTGAGATCTTCATCAGCACCCCGAGCTCGGCTCGGCCCCAGGTAGACCCGCTGCGCAGGCTCTCATCTAGCTGGCAGGTCCGAAGGCTCGCCTGTGGGGGATAGGTTTTGGTTTGAGATATTCATCGACACCCCGAGCTCGGCTCGGCCCCAGGTAGAACCGCTGCGCAGGCTCTCATCTAGCTGGCAGGTCCGAAGGCTCACCTGTGGGGGATAGTTTTTGGTTGGTTTGAGATCTTCATCGACACCCCGAGTTCGCCTCGGCCCCAGGTAGACCCGCTGCGCAGGCTCTCATCTAGCTGGCAGGTCTTAAGGCTCGCCTGTTGGGATAGGTTTTGGTTTGAGATCTTCATCGGCACCCCGAGCTCGGCTCTGCCCCAGGTAGACCCGCTGCGCAGGCTCTCATCTAGCTGGCAGGTCCGAAGGCTCACCTGTAGGGGATAGGTTTTGGTTTGAGATCTTCATCGGTACCCCGAGCTCGGCTCGGCCCCAGGTAGACCCGCTGCGCAGTCTCTCATCTAGTTGGCAGGTCCGAAGGCTCGCTTGTGGGGGATGGGTTTTGGTTGGTTTGAGATCTTCATCGGCACCCCGAGCTCGGCTCGGCCCCAGGTAGACCCGCTGCGCAGGCTCTCATCTAGCTTGCAGGTCCGAAGGCTCGCCTGTGGGGGATAGGTTTTGGTTTGAGATCTTCATCGGCACCCCGAGCTCGGCTCGGCCCCAGGTAGACCCGCTGTGCAGGCTCTCATCTAGCTGGCAGGTCCGAAGGCTCGCCTGTGGGGGATAGGTTCTGGTTTGAGATCTTCATCGGCACCCCGAGCTCGGCTCGGCCCCAGGTAGACCCGCTGCGCAGGCTCTCATCTAGCTGGCAGGTCCGAAGGCTCGCCTGTGGGGGACAAGTTTTGGTTTGATATCTTCATCGGCACCCCGAGCTCGGCTCGGCCCCAGGTAGACCCGCTGCGTAGGCTCTCATCTAGCTGGCAGGTCCGAAGGCTCGCCTGTGGGGGATAGGTTTTGGTTTGAGATATTCATCGACACCACGAGCTCGGCTCGGCCCCAGGTAGAACCGCTGCGCAGGCTCTCATCTAGCTGGCAGGTCCGAAGGCTCACCTGTGGGGGATAGTTTTTGGTTGGTTTGAGATCTTCATCGGCACCCCGAGTTCGCCTCGGCCCCAGGTAGACCCGCTGCGCAGGCTCTCATCTAGCTGGCAGGTCTGAAGGCTCGCCTGTTGGGATAGGTTTTGGTTTGAGATCTTCATCGGCACCCCGAGCTCGGCTCGGCCCCAGGTAGACCCGCTGCGCAGGCTCTCATCTAGCTGGAAGGTCCGAAGGCTCACCTGTAGGGGATAGGTTTTGGTTTGAGATCTTCATCGGTACCCCGAGCTCGGCTCGGCCCCAGGTAGACCCGCTGCGCAGTCTCTCATCTAGCTGGCAGGTCCGAAGGCTCGCTTGTGGGGGATGGGTTTTGGTTGGTTTGAGATCTTCATCGGCACCCCGAGCTCGGCTCGGCCCCAGGTAGACCCGCTGCGCAGGCTCTCATCTAGCTGGCAGGTCCAAAGGCTCGCCTGTGGGGGATAGGTTTTGGTTTGAGATCTTCATCGGCACCCCGAGCTCGGCTCGGCCCCAGGTAGACCCGCTGTGCAGGCTCTCATCTAGCTGGCAGGTCCGAAGGCTCGCCTGTGGGGGATAGGTTCTGGTTTGAGATCTTCATCGGCACACCGAGCTCGGCTCGGCCCCAGGTAGACCCGCTGCATAGGCTCTCATCTAGCTGGCAGGTCCGAAGGCTCGCCTGTGGGGGACAAGTTTTGGTTTGAGATCTTCATCGGCACCCCGAGCTCGGCTCGGCCCCAGGTAGACCCGCTGCGTAGGCTCTCATCTAGCTGGCAGGTCTGAAGGCTCGCCTGTGGGGGATAGGTTTTGGTTTGAGATCTTCATCGGCATCCCGAGCTTGGCTCGGCCCCAGTAGACCCGCTGCGCAGGCTCTCATCTAGCTGGCTGGTCCGAAGGCTCACCTGTGGGGGATAGGTTTTGGTTTGAGATCTTCATCGGCACCCCGAGCTCAGCTCGGCCACAGGTAGACCCGCTGCGCAGGCTCTCATCTAGCTGGCAGGTCCGAGGGATCGCCTGCGGGAGATGGGTTTGGATCAAGCTATCTCCATCAGCATCGAACTGACAGGACAGTGAATTCACTTTGGCAGAATAGGGTGAAAAGTCCCCTTGAGCTACATTACACCCTATTATCTCAGCTTAGTCCTAAGGTATAAAAATAAACTAAGGAAAAAGGGGTGTGGAGTAGGGCAGGTGGCAGCACTCGCAGCGGATGGTTTTTGAGGATCGTTTCGCCGGTAGCGAAAGGGCACTCGCGAGGCAAGGTATTGCGTCAACTCGCGGCCGTAAGCGCGTCGAGAAGTCGTCTCGCGTAGAACATAAAAAAGGCAGATATAGAAAAGTTACGCGGCGAGACAAAGCGGTAGCACCGTCCCGCAGGCTGGAACAAACTAGGGATTAACTTCACAAAATAGAAGACAAAAATAGAGACAACAAAAATGAGCACTCGCTCGTCACTTGGCAGGTACCACAAAAAAATGGTTTAAAGTTTTTACAACAATGAAAGGAGGAGAGAGTGATTCTAAATCTTGGAGGCGGCACATCAGTCCTCGCCAGATGAAGAATCATCGCTCTCCTCGCTATAAAGCTCAGGGACCAAGTCACGCGCAGTCACATTCTCGGATTCATCCTTCACAACCCCAGATCCTTCATGATTTGCAGCACCAGCTCTGCCGCACGGACACCAGCATCTCGGCACTGCTCCTCAACTTCCTCGTAAGAGTAATGTGGCAGAGGTGTCCAGAAGGGCTCGCGGCGAGACGACGACGCAACATCAGCCTGAAGACGCGCGTTCTCAGCTGTCAATACCCGGACCTCCTCCTCCAAAGCCGCTACGCGCGAGCGCAGTTGTTCCGCCGTCTCGGCATCCTGCGGGATGACCTAGCAATTAGCCGAGAATGATGGAAAAAGAAAAGGACCCAAGAAAAAGTTATGGCTTACCACGCCGCCTTGGGCCTTCGCGAGAAGGGACTCGGCATCAGATAACCTTCTCGCTAGACCGATGGACTTCTCCCGCCCTGCCTCCAGATTTTCCTCGCTGGCCTTCCACTTTGAATTAATGTAAATAAGGTGGCGAGAGGAGCGGTGCGAGAACTCCAAGGCCCGCATTTGGTGATGGCAAGTTTTCAGCACAAGATCCTTGGTGGACTCGCTTTCAGGCGAAGCGGCGTCAAGGCCGCCATAGAGGCCGTACCCTATGGCGTAGGTAAGGCTGGTAGGGACCTCTTGCTCCTTCCAAGATGGAAGGAGGGTGGAGATGGATTCGCGGTTGGCGTCCCGCCCCCACAATAGAACCGGGTCGCCGACGGCATCATGAACCACGGGACCCAGGTTGTAATTCATATGGGAGGAGGGAGTGGGACGGCCAGAGGAGTCGCCTTCGCGAGAGGAGGTGGCAGCCGCCTGTTCAGGAGCAACAGCTCGCGGGTTGGACGCCGTGGCAGGCAGGGTGGAGGCGGCAGCAGGTTGATCAGAAAGTACCGTCCCACGGGTAGGCGAGACGGCCTGGTGGCTAGGCGAGAGGGGCGGTGGAGTTTCCCCATAGAAATAGGGCACCCTTGGGGAGCTTTCTTCCTCTCCTTAGAAATAACTACAGCCTTTTTCATCTTCTTTTTGGGAGGGCTGGAGCGAGAGGGGACCGTGTCGTCTCCGGGCCTCTTCGGCGGGATGGCCGCCAGGGATTCTCTCGCCGCCTCTGCCGCTGCGTTGGCGAGATCAAGACCCTTTGCAGGGTGGATGTTGCTCTTGTAAGGCGGGAGCGCTGGAACAATTCGCTCACCTAAAAACAAGCAGGGTTTATAAAGAAGCGAAACGACAAATAACGAGAAGAGAAGAACGAAAGGATAAGATAAGAATACCTTCACCCGGGAGCACTGGGAGAAGCGAGTCGAGACCTCGCCGCAAGAAGTTGACCTCGAAATTCTTGCCGACTAAATACTCGCACAGCAGCTTCTCTGGGCCACTAACTTGGGTGGTGGCGTAGAAACTCTCTGGCGGAGAAACCGGCGTGAGAGGGATGCCGCCGAAGTCAGTACGGTCTCCCCGGATGAAGACGAATCGAGTGAGCCAATGGTGGTTCTTGTTGGCAGTCTCGCATACCTTAAGCCCCTGCCCAGTAAAGTACGAGACGCCATAGGCGTTGGCATGGTAGATGAAAAGCTTACGGAATGCCGTCAAGCTGAACTCGATGCGCTCCCAGAGCATATAGCAGGCTAAGGCGATCAACACCGAGATGGCGTTAGGGCTGAACTGTGCCGGGACGACACCAAAGTATTTGAAGACCTGCTTCACCTCAGGCCAAAGGGGCAGCCCCAACCCCGCCTCGAAATACGAGACGGGGAAGGCGAGTTCCCCCGGGTAGTAGGTATTGATGCACTCGCCGACCTTGGGGGGACGCGACTCGACGCCTTCCCCCATGTACTCGCGGGCAAACCTATGGTAATCCTCTTGAGAGAGCCTGCCGAGCGGGAAGTCATGGTCGGTGAACCTCTTCGCACAGCGGCTGCGCCCCTCACCCTCCTCAACCTTCTTCTTACCCATCTTCTTCGACGAAATGGTCTTAGGCGAGTCAAAGGAAGAAATTGGCGAGAGACCCAAGAGAGGAAGGCGAGAGGGGCCGGCGAGACAGAAAGGTCAGAAAGCCAAGAGCTTGGGTAACAACAGAAGTGGAAAGTGCGGTATCTAATCCCGGACTAGGCATATTTATAACCGATGAATAACAAATGATTAATGTGCGGGAAAAGCATGAGGGGAGGGGAAGAGTCGATGTCCTTTTCTCTCTCCTAAAATCTCGATCGGCGCAACCCATCGCAATCAGAGAAAAATATATATATGTAACACAAATTAAAAAGAGTTAAAAAAGGGATGAAATATCAGTGATAAAAATATATGTTCAAAGATCGTCCCGCGTACAGCGGGCACCCAGTTTCCTACACATCTTGGCGAGACGACGCCGCAAGACTACTGTTATTATAGCTTTCACAAGAAGGAGAAAAAGACAAATAGCGAGACGGACATACTTCAGTATGGGTGCCATTCCCAGCGGCCACCGCGAGCTCCCCCACAGGGAGGCCTACTCCGTGAGTGGAAGGAGCGAATGGATTCAAGACCGCGGCGCGCGAGACGGAGCTGCATATCGGTCTCATTAATGATGGCTTCGGGGTTGGTACCATCGACATCTAGCTCTGCATTAGCTCCGGAAGATAGGCGAGCGCATTCGTTCTCCAGCGATTCGATGCGCTTCTCCGCGGCCTGCTTATCCAGCATCAAGGAGTGGATGATGCGCGCGTGCTTCCGAAAAAGATCAGCCGTCTTACGCTTCATCTCCGCCGGATTTGAAGGGTCACCCAGATAGTCTTCAATCCCGTCTACAGGAGGAGGCGAGACGGAGAGTCGCTTTGGCTGCTCCTCAGCAGAAGAGTTGGCCCGAGAATCTGCGCAAGGGGTGCAGAGGCAAGGTGGAAGTGGCACTCGCAGAAGGGAGTGAGAATAGTGAAGGGGATTCACAAGGGCGAGGGAAGGTCCCTTACCAGGAGGGCGAGAGGCATCGGTGGCCGGGGAAGGGTCGTTCCTCCTCTCGCTGGGAGTAGTTGGGGGAGTAGAAGAGGGCTGCGAATCGAACTCCTCGCTGTGGGCGGCAGAACCATCTCACGGACTCTTCGGGTGCTGCGGAACCACGAGAGCGCCCTGAAAAAACACTAGTCAACAAAAGAGAGCACCCGATCGCAGAGATAACAGTGGTAAAAGCAAGTACCCACCTCTTTTTCCTTAGAAGACGCAAGAGGAGTGGGGATGGTTTCCAAAGCGACGCGAGACAGATCTCCTGCGGCAGGTGACGGACCCCCAGCCTTCGTCTTTTTTAGGCGAGACGACGGGGCGAGAGGGCGAACTATAGAAGAGGTAAAAGAAGTCATGTTGGCCTTGTGCCGCTCTCGCAGCAGTGCGAGACGTTCACGGAAGCTCTGGCTGTGCGTCATACCAAAAGACTCAAGATAGGGAAGAAGAATATGTAGAGCAGGGCGCCAGGGGTGCGGGGCAGTAGTCACATATTTATAGGCCTCGGTGGGGCCTCAAAAGATACCTCATAAATACGTTTTGTAATGCTCCTTAAATAACGAGCCTCGGTTGAACATTCTTTTCGAGCTTAGAATAATCTCAAAGAGAGCGGGGATTGTGTACAACCTCGGGCTCGCAAAGAGCCCTCAAGAAGTAAACAGTTCAGGCGGGCGAATGGGAGCAGGGAGGCCCACTCGCAAGCGGCGAGATGATGGACTCTCCAATGGGCAAGATACCCCATCCAGATGCGAGAGGGCCTCCAGAGGCGAGAGAGCCTCCAACAGCAAGAAGATCTCGCAGCAAAGGGCGAGAGGCGCCGGCGAGACGGGCAGTGGGGTGCCTCTCGCCGGCAGGTGCTTTTCACTCGCCAGGGCGAGAAGAGGCCTTTTTTATACTTCCCTGTCGAACAGGGGTTTTTACTCTTCTACCCCGGGTATTTTTACCCTCTTACCCTTAGAGGACTGCATATAGCTCCTCAGAACAGCGGAGTTGGGCTATTGGCAGACCCAGCCAAGGGTACCCTGATAATTTCAGACTGGTGCAGTTTTGTTAATGGCAGTTCAGATTCTGAAATCTATAAATAAGCCCATAGGGGTTCTTCAGAGAGGACCTTTTTTTGGACTCCCAAGGGGAATCATCGGCACTGTCTTCTGAGGAACTCCAAGCCCAGCTTTTGGCTTTGGAGGGGAAGTTCTCTGTGACCTTCCGGGTAAGCGTGGGACCTCCCTGCTGCGGCTTTGGGCCAGTTTTCTAATCCTTCACGACCAGTCGGAGGTCGGAGCTTGGGCCAAGTAGGTGTCGGCTACGCCCCTATTTTGCGAACATTTGTCGGAGTCAAATTTTGCTTCAACAGAAGTATTTATTATACATATTTATTGAGTACTGAACGATCCCGTGCGGGTAAACCTATTCTCCAATGGATAAATCATTCAGAGGTTTTTCAATGAGTTTTTTTCTGGCTGAAAATGGACAACCAGAATAAAAGTTATGGTCATATTATTGAATCATATTTATTGCGTCATATTTCCTTGGCCATATTTATTGAGCCATATTTACTGAGCCATATATATTTGTGTCATATTAATTGCGCCATATTTATATAGCGTTAAAGGAGGCCGAACGGAAAAAATCTATTTGCTAATGATAGATTTATCCGAGCACTTTTCAATAGACTTTTCGCGGCTGAAAATGGACAACTGGATCAAAAATATGGCTATATTTATTGTTTTAAATTTATCGTGCTATATTTTTTATGCTATATTTATTGAGGCATATTAATTGAGTCATAATTTTTTGAGTTAATTCATATTTATTGATCATAATTTGATTTATTGAGCCATGTTTCTTGTGGCTTTTCATTAAATATATTTAATAAGACATATCTATTGAGCCATGTTTATTAGCCATATTTTTGATCATATTTCAGAAGGCTTTCCGGCGCCATATTTCATTGGTCATATTTTTAATCATATTTACTGAGCCATATTGTTTGTGTCATATTAATTGCGTCATTTGATATAGCGTTTAAGAGCCCGAACAAAAAATTTCTTTGCAAATGAAAGATTTTCTGAGGACTTTTCAAAAGTTTTCCGGGGCTAAAAATGGACAACCGAATTAAAAATTATGGCTATATTTATTGTTCTATATTTATTGGGCTATATTTATTATCCATATTTATTTAGTTATATTTATTGAGTCATATATTTTTGAGCCATATTTATTGAGACATAATTATTGAGCCATGTTTCTTGTGGCATTTTCATTAAAGATATTTAATAAGCTATATTTATTGAGCCATGTTTATTAAGCCAATTTTTTGAGATATATTTTATTGCGACATATTTATTATGTAGTATTTATTATAACATATTTATTGAGTGTTGAATAGCCCGAATGGGCAAATATGATTGTCAATGGATAAATCATTTATAGCTATATTATTATTCTATATTTATTGGGCTATATTTATTATGCCATATTTATTGTGTCTTATTTATTATGCCACATTTATTGTGCCATATTTTATTGAGTGTCAAACAAGACCAAAAGGTAATCATGTTCACCAATAGATAAATAATTTCGAGTACCTTTAAATGGGCTTTTCCATGTTGAAAATGGACAAACAGAACAAAATTATGGTCTTATTTATGGAGTCATAGTTATTGCGTCATATTTCTTTAGCCTTGTAGATTGAGCCATATTTATTGAGCTATATTTATTGTGTTATATTTATTGCGCCATATTTATATAACGTATAAACGATCCCGATCGGAAAACTTGTTTGCAAAAGATAGATTTATCCAAGTTTTTTTCAAATGTCCTTTTCTGGATGAATGGACTAATAGATAAAAATTATGGGTTTATTTATTGGGCTATATTTATTGCGTCATATCTTTGAGACATTATGATTGAGCCATATTTCAATAGTCATATTTATTGATATGTAATTATTGAATCATATTTCTTGAAATATTTCATCGAGAGATATTTAATAAGCCATATTTATTGAGCCATATTTTTTCCACCAAATTTATTAGATATATTTATTTCCCTTATTTATTGTTTAATATTTATTATAACATATTTATTAAGCATTGAACGAGCCCGAGTGGGTAAACCTTTTCGCCAATGGATAAATCATTCAGAGCACTTTTAATGCGCTTTTCGAGGATAAAAATAAACAACTGAATCCAAAGTTATGATCATATTATTGAGTCGTATTTAATGCGCCATATAAATTTTATCATATTTACTTAACTATATTTATTGAGACTTAGTTATTGAGTTATATTTCTTGTGCCATATTTATTGAGCAATATTTCTGATCTATATATATTAACATATATTTATTACATCATATTTATTATGTCCTTTTTTATTGCGCCATATTTCTTGCGCCTGATTTTTTGCCATATTTATTGAGCGATAAATGGGCCCAAATGGGTAAACCTGTTCGCTAATGATAGACCTTTATGTATTCTTTTTAATTGGCTTTTTCGAGCTGATAACCGACAACCAGATCTTTGTTTTTTGGTGTTTTTTCGCCTTTTTGGGCTGATAACGCCATATTTTACTGTGTTATATTTATATAGTAATAAACAAGCTCAAATGGGTAAACCTGTTCCCCAATGGATAGATAATTTCCAGCTCTTTTAAATGAGTTTTTTGCGGGCAGCAAACGGATAACCGGAACAAAGTTATGGTCATATTTACTGAGCCACATTTTTACGGCATATTTCGTTGGCCATATTTATTGAGTCATATTTACAGAGCTATATTTATTTATGTCATATTTTATTACGCCATATTTATTTGTGTTAACGAGCCCGAACAGTAAAACTGTTTGCCAAAGATAGATTTATCCGTGTTTTTTTGAAATGTCTTTTTCGGGATGAATATGGATAACAAGATCAAAATTATTTCTTTATTTATTGGGCAATATTTATTGTGTCATTTATTGAGCCATTATGATTGAGCCATATTTCATGAGTCACCTTTATTGAGACAATTTATTGAACCATGTTTCTTGAAACATTTTCATTAGAGATATTTAATAAGACATTTTTATTGAGCCATATTTATTACGCCAATTTTATTGAGAAATATTTATTGCGCCATTTTTATTTTGAAGTATTTATTATAACATATTTATTGAGTGTTGAATGAGCCCGAGCGGGTGAACCTGTTCCCCAATGGATAAATCATTCAGAGGTATTTCAATGAGTTTTTTTGTGCTGAAAACGAACAACCAAAAAAAAAGTTATGGTCATATTTATTGAATTATATTTATTGTGCCATATTTCCTTGGCCATATTTATTGAGCTATATTTACTGAACCATATTTATTTGTGTCATATTAATTGTGCCATATTTATATAGTGTTAAATGAGCCTGAACGAGAAAATCTATTTGCTAAATGATAGATTTATCCGAGCACTTTTCAATATAGTTTCTGGGGGTGAAAATGGACAACCGTATCAAAGAATATGACTATATTTATTATTCTATATTTATTGGGCTATATCTATTGTCCCATATTTATTGAGTCATATTTATTGAGCCATATTTTCTGAGCCATGTTTATTGTGACATAATTATTGAATCATGTTTCTTGTAGTATTTTTATTAAAATATATTTAATAAGCCATATTTATTGAAACATTTTAATTACGCCAAATTTATTAAGATATATTTATTACATCATATTTGTTATGTAGTATTTATTATAACATATTTACTGAGTGTTTAACGAGCCCGAACGAGTAAACATGATTGTCATTGGATTAATCATTTAGAGATTTATTTAATAAGCTATATTTATTATGCGATATTTATTTTGTCATATTTATTATACCACATTTATTATGCCATATATATTGAGTGTCAAATAAGACCAAACAGGTAATCATGATCACCAATTGATAAATAATTCCGAGTACCTTTAAATGGGCCTTTCCGGTCTAAAAATGTACAACTAGAACAAAAATTATGGTGATATTTATTGAGTCATATTTATTGCGCCATATTTTTTGGGCTTATTTATTGAGCCATATTTATTGAGCTATATTTATTTGTGTCATATTTATTGCGCCATTTTTATATAACGTTAAACGAGCCCGAATAGGTAAACTTGTTTGTCAAATATAGATTTTTCTAAGCTTTTTTCAAATGCCTTTTCTGGATAAAAATGGACTGTCAGATCAAAAATTATGTCTTTATTTATTAGGCTGTATTTATTGCGCTATATTGATTGAGCTGTTATGATTGAGCCATATTTCAAGAGTCGTATTTATTGATACATAATTATTGAATCAGATTTCTTGCATATTTTCATTGAGAGATATTTATATAAGGCATATTTATTTAGTAGTATTTTTTGTGTGAAATTTATTGAGATATATTTATTGCCCCATATTTATTGCGTAGTATTTTTATTATAACATATTTATTGAGAGTTGAACGAGCCCGAGTGGGTAAAACCTGTTTGCCAATGGATAAATCATTTAGATCACTTTTTACGGCTTTTCTAGAATAAAAATAGTCAACTAAATAGAAATTTACGATCATATTTATTGAGTCATATTTAATTCGTCATATTTATTTTTATCATATTTACTAAACCATATTACTAAGCCATATTTATTGAGACTTAGTTATTGAGTTATATTTCTTGTGCCATATTTTTTGAGCAATATTTTTTGAGCCATATTTATTAACGCATATTTATACACCATATTTATTGTGTCATATTTATGCGCCATATTTAATACACCTGATTTTTTGCAATATTTATTGCGCGATAGACAAGCCCGAATGGGTAAACCTGTTCCCCAATGATAGACCTTTATGTGCTCTTTTAATTATCTTTTTCGGGCTGATAACCAATAACCAGATCATTGGCTTTTTGGCCTTTTCGGGCTGATAACGCCATATTAATGTGTCATATTTATATAGTAATAAACAAGACCAAATGGATAAAACTTGTTCACCAATGGATAGATAATTTTGACCTCTTTTAAATGGGCTTTTTTAGGCGAACAATGGACACCCAGAACAAAGTTTGGTCATATTATTGAGCCATATTTATTGGGCAATATTTCTTTGGCCATATTTTTTGAGCCATATGTATAGAGCTATATTTATTTGTGTGATATTTATTACGCCATATTTATATAGTGTTAAACAAGCCTGAATGGGTAAACCTATTTGCCAAAGATAGATTTATTAGAGCTTTTTTGAAATATCTTTTTCGGGATGAATATGGACAACGAGATCAAAAAGTTTGGAAATATTTATTGGACAATATTTATAGTGCCATATTTATTGAGCCATTATGATTAAGAAATATTTCATGAGTATAATTATTGAACTATATTTCTTGAAGCATTTTCATTAGAGATATTTATATAGATATTTTTATTGAGCCATATTTATTATGCCACTTTTATTGAGAAATATTTATTGCGCTATTTTTATTTTGAAGTATTTATTATAACATATTTATTGACCGTTGAACGAGCCCAAGCTGGTAAACCTGTTCCCCAATTGATAAATCATTAAGAGGTATTTTCAATGAGTTTTTTCGGGCTGAAAATGGATAACTTGAACAAAAGTTATGGTCATATTTATTGAATCATATTTACTATGCCATATTTCCTTGGCCATATTTATTAAGTCACATTTACCGAGGCATATTTATTTGTGTCATATTAATTGCGCCATATTTATATAGCGTTAAATGAGCCCGAACTAGAAAATCTGTTTTCTAAATGATAGATTTATCAGAGAACTTTTCAATAGGCTTTCTAGGGTTAAAAAAGGACAACCAGATCAAAATTATTCTCTATTTATTGTTCTATATTTATTGAGCTATATTTATTATGCCATATTTATTGAGTCATATTTATTGTATCATATGTTTTGAGCCATATTTATTGAGACATAATTATTGAGCCGTGTTTCTTGTTCCATTTTCATTAAAAGATATTTAATAAGCCATATTTATTGAGCCATGTGTATTATGCCAAATTTGTTCAGATATATTTATTGCATCATATTTATTATGTAGTATTTATTATAACATATTGATTGAGTGAATGAGTCCAAATGGGTAAACATGATTGTCAATAGATAAATCATTTAGAGCTATATTTATTATTCTATATTTATTTTATTATATTTATTATGCCATATTATTTTGTCATATTTATTACGCCACATTTATTGTGCCATATTTATTGAGTGTCAAATAAGCCCAAATAGGTAATCATGTTCACCAATAGATAAATCATTTCGAGCACTTTTAAATGGGCTTTTCCGGGCTGAGAATGGACAAGCAGAACAAAAATTATGGTCATATTTATTGAGTGATATTTATTACGCCATATTTCTTTGGCCTTATTTATTGAACCATATTTATTGAGCTATATTTATTTGTGTTATATTTATTATGCCATATTTATATAGCGTTAAACGAGCCCGAACGAGTAAACCTGTTTGTCAAAGATAGATTTATCCGAGCTTTTTTAATATCCTTTACTGGATGAAAATGTACTACCACATCAAAAATTATGGTTTTATTTATTGGGCTATATTTATTGCGCTATATTTATTGATCCATTATGATTAAGCCATATTTCAAGAGTCATATTTATTGAGACGTAATTATGGAATCATATTTCTTGAAGCATTTTCATCGAGAGATATTTAATAAGACATATTAATTGAGCCATATTTTTACCGCCAAATTTTTTGAGATATTTTTATTGCCCCATATTTATTATGTAGTATTTATTATAACATATTTATTGAGCATTAGACGAGCCCGAGTGGGTAAACCTTTTTGCCAATGGATAAATCATTCAGAGTGATTTTTAATGGGCTTTTCGAGGATAAAAATAGACAAATGAATCCAAAGTTATGATCATATTTATGAGTCATATTTAATGGGCCATATTTATTTTATCATATTTACTAAACATATTTACTAAGCCGTATTTATTGAGACTTAGTTATTTAGTCATATTTCTTGTGTCATATTTATTGAGCAATATTTTTGAGCCAAATTTATTAACGCATATTTATTACACCAAATTTATTGTGTCACTTTTTATTGCGCCATATTTATTGCGCCTGATTTTTTTGCCATATTTATTACGCGATAATCGAGCCCGAATGGGTAAACCTGTTCGCAAATGGATAGACCTTTATGTGCTCTTTTTAATTGGCTTTTTTGGATGATAACCGACAAACAGATCATTGTCTTTTTGGGCTTTTTGGGCTGATAACGCCATATTTACTGTGTCATGTTTATATAGTAATAAACAAGCCAAAATGGGTAAAACTGTTCCCAATGGATAGATTATTTCGAGCTCTTTTAAACTAGTTTTTCATGCGGAAAACGGATAACCGGAACAAAAGTTATGGTCATATTAATTGAGCCATATTTATTATGCCATATTTCGTTGGACATATTTATTGAGCCATATTTACAGATCTATATTTATTTGTGTCATATTTATTACACTATATATATAGTGTTAAACAAGCCCGAACGGGTAAACCTGTTTCCCAAAGATAGATTTATCCAAGTTTTTTTGAAATGTCTTTTTCGGGATGAATATGGACAACGAGATAAAAAATTATGGCTTTATTTATTGGACAATATTTATTATGTCATATTTATTGAGCAATTATGATTTAGCCATATTTCATGAGTCATTTTTATTGAGACATAAATATTGAATCATATTTCTTGAAGCATTTTCATTAGAGATATTTAATGAGACATTAATATTGAGCCATATTTATTATGCCAATTTTATTAAGAAATATTTATTGCGTCATTTTTATTTCGAAGTATTTATTATAACATATATTGAGTGTTGAACAAGGCCGAGCCGATAAACCTATTCCCCAATGGATAAATCATTCAGAGGTTTTTCAATGAGTTTTTTCGGGCTGAAAACGGACAACCGGAATTAAAGTTATGGTCATATTTATTGTATCATATTTATTGCGTCATATTTCCTTGGCCATATTTACTGAGCCATATTTACTGAGTCATATTTATTTGTGTCATATTAATTACGCCATATTTATATAACGTTAAATGAGCCTAAACGGGAAAATCTATTTTCTAAATGATAGATTTATCCGAGCACTTTTCTATAGGCTTTTGGTGCTGAAAGTGGATAACCGGATCAAAAAATAATTCTATATTTATTGGGATATATTTATTATGTCATATGTAACACCCTTTATCTGTCGCATATCATATAACAGTATGTCCGACTGGGGCCCGACGCCATGTACCACAGACAGACCGGGTGGTCACTCAATTGAATACCATCCAACTAATATCCAACATCCTACACAGAGTTATTCTAGTGGAAGCAATTATAAAAAGTTGCGAAGTTATAGAACCCAGCCACAAGCATGAATGTCCACTAAAAAAACCCAATAGGAATGAAGTACAATACACCAGTACAATTGCCTTAGGGCCTTATCATTGTTTACTCAAATAAAATGTGTTTTCCATACTACGGCACACAGGCCGGTCACACAAGAATAAACAAGTAAACACTCAAAATAGGCCTTCGAGGGTCGGCTTCTCAACTTGTGCTTTGGCCCGCTATTTACCGCTCCGCTCCGCAGCACCTGCAAGCAACAATCCACCGTATGGTGGCAAACAAAACCACGGTCAGCTATGCTGACCAAATTATAACGATCCCGCCCCCAAATTCGGGGCGACGATGCTCCTTTACCTGCACTTTATTAACATAACCAAGAACTATAGATAAACACTTCATCACAGGTGTGGGCACGCACAACCACACACCCCATGCACTCAGGGCACATTCTCGGTGAAGCGGTCAATGTCACATCTATTTAAGCCATATACATCCCGGTCTCACCACCGCCACTTGGACGGCCAATCTGGCGAGCATTTTGTCTTCCCGGCATAGGTCACGTCAATTTAAGCTATAGACCGCCGAAGACAGTAATCTATGCCAATGACTCCCACCGAACGACATATAATGGGTACGGTTCCGCCTGACCCGTTGCTCACATTGCAACGTCAATTTAAGACATATGCGCGGGTCAAACCTCCCCTAGTCCCGTTTCCGTCACACACTTCACATAACCTAGTTATGTTCAAGTTGGCTCCCAGGCCACCATGTTAGCAGAATCACGCATCTGCCCAATTTTTTGTGTGCAGCTTGAAGTTAATCCCCAAGACTCCCCGTTGCAATATACCGCATATAAAACCCGAAAAACAAACATCTGCACGGAGACTTCTCCAGCCATTTATGTAATGCAACATCACCGATCCAGACCAACTTGTCTGGGTAGTCTTCACACATCATGTTTATATCCGTTCTCGATTACGGACTCTACATGTACACAATGGGGACTATTCATGTCTACCCGAAGGAAAGCCTCAACTCACCGCAAACTCGCGAGAGCGGGCTTCCTATGCATAGGAAAAGAGGACTTCACATGTACTAGGATGAGAATCGTTACCATAGCATTTTTCCTAGGCACCATGGCAATATATGCGGATGGAAAGCAACCAATCTCCTTGCCCCTGTAGATCAGAAGTCTGATCGCGATTTGGAGCTCCGAAACTCCGTCGGTAACCGGATCTAGCCTCCTTTCTTGTTCCTTGCTCTCCCCTCTCTTTAGACTTTATAAAGAGACTAAGTGAAAGAAGTTAGGGATTTGAAACCCCATTCCGGGTATATCCCAGCAAGAACAACCCCAGCCGTCGGATCCCAAAATAAGGAAATGAACGGCCACGATCCGAAGCTGTGAAATGCAAAATCTGGGCCGAATACGGCCTGTGACATGCCCGTGTCCAGGCCGAGTTACCCATTCGCCGTGAAAACTGACGCGACCCAAAAAGCATACGGGCACCCGACACGCCCATGTTATACCTGACATGCCCGTGTTATCCAGTACACGCCCGTGTTCCCGGGCGTGTTCCTTCATCAACACAGGACCAACACCAACCCGAGACACACACGGGTCTTGGATACGCCCATGTACTATTTGACACGCCCGTGTCATACCTGAACATGCCTGGGCTCTAGGCCGTCTTCGTTGTCTCGACACTTTATCGAGCACAGTTCATCAACCAACTGACACGACCATGAACATGACCGTGTCCTAGGCCGTGTTCCATGTATCGATACTTCGTCGAGCAAAAATAGTCGACTTCCCGGGCAGATCGTCGACACGTGATCTACACACCCTTGGACACGCCGTGTCTCAGGATGTGTTAGCTGCTCGACGATTGTCGACCCAAAAATTCATTGACCGCTCGATCAGATCATCGACCCAAACACAACATGCCCCGGGACACGCCCGTGTCCCAGGCCGTGTGCCCACTGCCAAATTCCAAACTTTGCGCAAAATGCCTCCCATCGTTGTTAAGGGTTTTGGGGCGTTACGACTCTCTCCCTCTTAAAAGAATTTCGACCTCGAAATTACATAAAGTAAAGATAAACGTAAAAAACTTAAATGGTACCTAAGTGAAACAACTCCGGGTAGTCCTCAAGAATGGTCTGCTCTCGCTCCCAAGAGAGCTCTTCCCGACCGCAATTGTCCGAACGAACCTTGACCATCCTGATCTCTTTGTTGCGTATCCACTTGAATTCCGTGTCCTCAATTTGAACGGGCTTGATCTTCATCGTCAACCCATTATCCACCGGCACTTGATCCACTGCGATCACATGCAAAGGCTCTTTCACCACCTTCCGTAGCACCGATATATGGAAAACATCGTGTAGACTACTAAGCTCCACTGATAGCTTCAACTAATACGCTGCTTCGCCAATCCTCTCCAAAACCCTAAACGGTCCAAGGTATCACGGGCATAGCTTCTTCAAGCGCCGCACCAGCGAGACACCCTTGAACGACTTGATCTTCAAGTACACCCAGTCGCCAACAACGAATTCCACGTTCTTGTGCTTGGTATTATAGTACTTAGCCGGGCGGTCTTGAGCGATTAGCAACCTCTCTCGAATTGTTCGCACCAACGAAGTAGCATCTTCCACCTCTTGGTTCTTGTACAACTTTGACTCACCCTTTTCCAACCAAGACAATGTCATGCGACATCTTCTACCATAAAGGGCCTCGAAGGGCACAATTTGTATGCTTGCCTAGTAGCTATTGTTGTACGTGAACTCCACCAAGTATATGTGATTGTCCCACTGTTTTCCGAAATCCAGGACTCACATGCGAAGCATGTCATCCATCGTCCTATTGACCATCTCGGTCTGCCCATCCGTTTGCGAATGAAAGGCGGTGCTAAAACTCAGCTTTGTTCCCAACATCTGCTGCACCAGCCTCCAATCATTGGATGTGAACCGCACATCTCGGTCACTCACGATGCTGCGGAGCACACCGTGAAGCCGTACTATGTTATCCACATATAGCTTCGCCAGTTTCTTCACGAGATCATCCTTCCTATGAGGAATGAAGTGGGACACCTTCGTTAGACGATCTACGACCACCCAAATGGCGTCGTTCCATTTTTGCGAACTTGGAAGCCCGTGCACAAAGTCTATAGTAATGTCGTCAAACTTCCACTCCGGAATAGGCAAGGACTTCAAGAATCCTCCCGGCTTTTGGTATTCAGCCTTCACCAAGGAGCATGTCTGACACTTCGCCACGTACAGTGCCACATCATTCTTCTGTCCTGGCCACCATAACAATTTCTTCACATCGCGGTACATCTTCGTGCCCCCCGGGTGAATCGTGCACTTGGTATGATGCGCCTCGTACAACAATTCCACCCGCAAAGTGCTCACATTTGGGATGCACAGACGACCGTCTTTCTAAAGAAGTCCATCCATAGCCTCATATTGGGAATTTGACCCATCCAAAGCCTCTATCATGAGCTGCTTCATGCCGCTATCCACATCCAAAGCCCACCGAATCCGATCAGCCAGGTCATACTGAACTTCCGTCCAGTTCAGTACCGCTTCAGCACTTGACTGCTTGTCTACGCGAGAGATCTCCAATGCCTCCAACTACCGAACCAACCGCTCGCAATGGACCGATAGCCAATTGGCATGAGCCGGGGCCCGACGACTCAACGCGTCCGCAACCGCATTGCCTTTACCAGACATGTAGTGGATCGTGAATGTGTAGTCCCCAAGAACTCCATCCATCTCCTCTGTCGCATGTTTAGATCTTTTTTATCCAACAAATATTTCAGGATTTTATGGTCAGTATAGATATCGACCCTCACCCCATATAAGTAGTGCCTCCACAGCTTCAAGGCAAAAATCACGGCAGCTAACTCCAAGTCATGGACCAGAAAATTGGTCTCGTGCACTTTCAGCTCTCTCGAGCCATATGCTATCACACTTAAATTTTGCAGCAGCACACAACCCAAACCACTGCCTGAAGCATCGTTATAGATTTCAAAACCTTCTGTCCCACTCGGTGAACTCAGCATTGGCGTCGTGGTCAACCGACACTTCAACTCCCCAAAAGCCCGCGCGCACTCGGGCGTCCTAACGAACTTCTGCTCCTTTCTTGTCAAAGTCGTGAGAGGTAACGCTATCCACGAGGAGTTCTCCATGAAGCGCCTGTAATAGTCGGCAAACCCTAGAATACTCCGGACTTCCGCTACCGTAGCAAGCACAGGCCACTCTCGTATCACAACAATCTTTGCCGGATCCACCGCAATACTCTCTTCACTGACTATGTGACCAAGGAACGCCACGGAAGGAAACCAAGACTCACACTTGGAGAACTTGGCGTACAATTGATTTCTCCTCAGCGTCTCCAGCACAAAATGCAGATACCTAAAGTGATCCTCCTCACTCTACGAGTACACCAAAATATCGTCGATGACGACGATCACAAAGTTGTCCAAGTACTCCCTAAACGTCCTGTACATCAAATCCATGAACACCGACGACGCATTCGTCAGCCTAAACGGCATGACCGTAAACTCATAATGCTTGTATCTCGTACTAAAAGCTGTTTTGGGGATATCACTCTCCCTTATCCTCAGCTGATAGTATCCAGACTTGAGATGCTACTTTGAGTACACCGTTGACCCTGACTAACTAATCAAATATATCACCAATCCTTGGGATTGGGTACTTGTTCTTCTCCGTTAGCTTATTCAACTCCCGATAATCAATACAAAGTCTCAAGCACCCGTCCTTCTTCTTAACAAAGAGGACAGATGTGCTCCAAGGCGACGAACCTGGATGCGAATACCCTTGCTCCAACAACTCTTGGAGTTAAACCTTCAGCTCCGCCATTTCCTTAGGCACTAGCCGATACACAGAGCGTGACACATGTTTCGCACCTTGCACTAGCTCAATCGTTAAATCTATCTCCCGTTGAGGCGGGTCTCAAGGAAGATCGTCAGGGAACACATCAGTGTACTCTGCTAACACTGAAATACTATCCAACATAGGCTTAGTCTTTGCAACCTCCACTAGCGTGAAAAATAGCTCTGCTCCAGCATGAACAGCCTTCAACACCTGAAGAGCAGACATCAAAGTCTCGCTTGACACTTTCAAGCCTATAAAAGTCATCTCATGACCTGTTCCCAACTTGACTTCCTTGCGACGGCAATCAATATGTGTTTGCTGCTCCGAGAGGAAGTCCATTCTAAATATTACGTCGAACGCCACCAACGGTAGAAACGATGCTAGCAAATGAAATTCCTGACTCCCAATACGAATCTTAACGACACATATCCTCACCACGCGCATCGAACACCCATTCGGCAAAACACATCCAGTTTGTCCTTTGCCATCAAAGAAGGTACTCCGATGCGCAATATGAACCCTTCGGACAAAAAAGAGTGCGAAGCTACCGTATCAAAGAGTGCTCTTGCCGGATACTCGAAAATCAAAACAAATCCTAAACAAGCAGTGGTAAGGTAACAAGCGCATAACAAGTATAAATAATTTGACTTGCTATAAATTTAAACCATACCTATCACCACATCCGCTTATTTAATTGCCTCCTGTTGGCCAAGATTATAAACTCTTGGTTGAGCCGGAGCATAATGCGATGCGGTTGACTCCACCGCCTTGCCTTCTCTTCATAAGTTGCTCCCGGCTTTCATTCGGAGTTGGGACGTCCATTCCAGCTGTCATGGGTAAAGTGCCCCGACTTTCCCCAAGTAAACATGCACCCGAGGTTCGACCCGTAGTCGCCGAAGAAGCACCGGAAGAAGGAGCTGGACCCGAAGTCCTATCTTTCTTAAAGAACTTACAGTACCCAAACTTTGAGGTACTCGACACCTTGTGTAACGCCCCAAAACTCAAAAGAGCGACGGGAGGCGTTTTGGGCCAAATCTGGTTTTTGGCAAGGGGCACACGGCCTGGGACACGGGCGTGTCACAGGGCGTGTCGAGCCTGTGTCGACGATCGGCCCGAGGACTCTACATTTTCGCTCGACGATATGTCGAGATAAGGAACATGGCCTGAGACACGGGCATGTCTCAGGGTGTGTCGAGCTCGTGTCGACGATCTGCCAGGGAAGTCGACGATTTCCACTCGACGAAATATCGAGACACGGAGCACGGTTTACAACACGGGCGTGTCCAAGGCCGTGTCAGGTAGTCGACGAACTTCGCTCGAAGAAGTGTCGAAACAGTGAACACGGCCTGGAGCCCAGGCGTGTTCGGGTTCGACACGGGCGTGTCAAATAGGACATGGGCGTGTCCAAGACCCGTGTGAGTCTCGGGTTGTTTTCGGGGCTATGTCGATGGGGCACACGGCCAACCACACGGCCGTGTCTGTTGGAATACGGGCATATCAGGTTAAATACGGGCGTGTTGGGACCCGCGTAAGTTTCGTAACGCATTGATTTTGACGGCGAATGTGGGACACGGCCCTGGAGACGGGCGTGTCGCAGGCGTGTTCGGTCCAGGTTTTACTTTTCAGCTACATTCATAGCCATTTGTTTCCTTATTTTGGGATCCGACGGTTGGGGGTCGTTCCTATTGGGATATACCCGGGGTTGGGCCTTTGAAACCCTCATTTCACTTGAGTGGTTCTCTTTCTAAGTCAAGAGACAGGGGAGAGCAAAGGAGGAAGAAGAATCCTAGATCCGGTCACCGGCGGAGCTTCAAAGCTATAAATCGCGAACCAACTTCGGATCTACGGAGGCAAGGAGAGTGTGGTGCTTTTCATCTGCTTACATTTCCATGGTGCCAAGGAAGAACACTAGGGTAACGATTCTCTTCTTGAGCATGTGAAGCTCTACTTCTTTTGCATAGGGAAGCCCGCTCTCGCGAGTTTGCGGTGAGTTTGAGGCGTTCCTTCGGGTAGACATGAATAGTCCCCGTTGTGTACATGTAGAGTCCGCAATCGAGAACGGATATAGGTATGATGTGTGAAGCCTACCCGGACAAGTTGGTCTGGATCGGTGATGTTGCATTGCATAAGTTGCCGGAGAAGACTCCGTGCGAATGTTTGTTTTTCGGGTTTTCTACGAGGTAGATTGCAACAGGGAGCCTTGGGGATTAACTCCAAGGTGCACCCGGAAAACTGGGCTGATGCGTGGTTCTTCCATCATGCGGGCCTGGGAGCCAACTTGAACATAACTGGGTTATGTGATGTTTGTAAACGATTTGGGACTTGGGAAATTTTGACCCGCGCATATGTTTTAAATTAACATTGCGGTGTGAGCAAGGGTCAGGCGGAACCGTACCCGCTCTATGTCGTTCGGTTAAAGAGACCTAAAGCTACTTGGCACTTACCGTTGGCATAGATGGACGGTCTTAGGCAGTGCCAGAAAGACCAAATGCTCATGAGAGATATGCCATCCCGGGGACAGTGGTGAGTCGGCGGGCTTAGACCGTGATCACCAAGAATATGCCCTGAGAGCATGGGGCGTGTGGCCGTGCGTGCCAACGCCTGTGATGCAATGTATTTTATACTTCTTGGTTGTGATAATAAAGTGCAGGGAAGGAGCATCGCCGCCCCGAGTTGGGGGCAGGATTGTTATAATTTGGTCAGCATGACTGACCGTTTCTTTGGTTTGCCATCGTTGCAGTGTATTGTGCTTGCAGGTGCTGCGGAGCCGAGCGGTAAATCGCGGGTTAAAGACCAAGTTGCTGAGCCGGCCCTCGAAGGCCCTAGTTTTTGAGTGTTTTCTTTTATTCATGTATGGCTGGCCTGCGTGCCGAGGTTTGGAAAACATGTAATATAAGGAGAACAAATGTAAGGCCTTAAAGCCAATACTTGTGTATTTGTACTTCATTCCTTTTGGCGTATTAGTGGACATTCATGCTAGTGGGGTTCTTTATTAATGCAATAATTTTAAATTGCTTCCGCTATAGAATGCTCTGTGTAGGACGTTGGATTTTTGGATTGTTTCCATTCAGTAACCACCCGGTCTGTCTGTGGAATATGACGTCGGGCCCCGGCCGGACCTACTGCTTTATTCTATGGGACGGATATGGGGTGTTATAATTTGGTATCAGACTACTAGTTTTGGTCGGGCTTAAAATGAATTCATTTGCGAATTCTTTTAAGGGGTGGTGAGCACATGTGTGTGCGTCATCGTTATAACAGCAAAAGAACCCATGAATGTCCTCTCAAGAATGAAAAATAGACGTGTTTGAGGAACCTGCGTGTTCCTATAATTGCGTTTTGCAATTTTGTTTGGTCGCTTAACGGTGTTTTGTACAACTATAGGTGACCAGAAGCGTTGCTGGGCCATCGAAACGCCGAGTTTCTGAGGCTAGTAGTGCAATATATGATACTCCTACAACACCTCCATCAGCTGAGACCATACGATTAGTGGACGAAGCAGTGTTTGCCATGATCAATGTGCAACCTGCAAGGCTAATGCAGCATCCCGCTCCTGCGATGGAGCATGTACCTATTCCAGAGGTTGAGCAGAGAAGGGTGGAGCAGGTAGTAGTGGAGCTGTTGGTGCCAAGGAGGGCAACCGAGAGACAACTCAAACATGTCATGAGCTTTAATCCTCCGGTATTCTCGGGGTTAGAAACCCCATCTCAAGCTGAAGACTAGCTCTCCCGTGTGAAGAGTGTCTGACAGCGATGGAGACGGAGGAGTGGCAGATGACCACTATAGCTACAATCCTGTTGGATGGAGACGTTAGGCTGTGGTGGGAGGGTTTGGAGCTGTATCTATTGAGAGGTAGGCAACTTACAGATGTCTCGATGGAATAGTTCTCGAGACTGTTCTTGGCTAGGTACCTCCCTTCGACTTAGAGGATAGCTTTGAAGAATGAGTTACATAGGTTAGTACAAGGAGAGAGTAGCGTGGATGAGTATCTCCACGAGTTTACTAGGTTGGGTCGGTACGCTAGCTCTATCATCGTGGATGAGGAGCGTAAGACAAACCGTTTCTACGAAGGACTAAGAGATGACTTGAGGCTAATACTCTCGGGCCGATGACGTAGGGTTTCTTGACCTTGGTCAACACGACCCGGTCCTTGGAGAAGGACATGAAGAATGTCCAAGCGAAGAAAAGCCTTGGCGATAAGAAGTCTGTGTTCAAATTGCCGACTACTTAAAAGTCCGGCTATCAAAGTTCTTTAAGAAGGGTAGGACTTCGGGTCCAGCTCCTTCTTCCGGTGCTTCTGGGGCGACTACGGGTCGGACCCGGGTGCATGTTTCACTTGTGGGAAGCTGGGGCACTTTTTCTTGTGACTGTTGGAGTTCCAAGTCCGAGATGAAGCCGGCGGGAGCAACTTATGAAGAGAAGGGCAAGGCGGTGGAGTCAACCGCATCCCATTATGCTCCGGCTCAACCAAGGGGTTATAATCTGGCCAACAGGAGGCCATCAAACAAGCGGATGTGGTGACAGGTACGGTTTTATTTGTAGCAAGTTAAGTTCCTTTAAATATTGTTATGCGTATGTTACCTTATCGCTGCTTGTTTAACATTTTGTTTCATTTGTGAGTTTCCGACGAGTGCACTCTTTGATACGGGAGATTCACACTCCTTCTTGTCCGAAGAATTCATATCGCGCATCGGAGTACCTTCTTCGATGACAAATGACAAGTTGGATGTGTTGTTACCGAATGGGTGTTCGATGTGCGCGGACAAAGTCTGTTGTGTTAATATTCGTATTGGGAATCAAGAGTTCGATCTGCAAGCGTCGTTACTACTATTGTGGAGTTCGACGTTATATTTGGCATGGACTGGCTCTTGAGCTGCAAGCCTATATTGATTGCGGTCGCAAAGAAGTCAAGTTGGGAGCAAGTCGTGAGATGACTCTTACGGGCTTAAAAGGGTCAAGCAAGACATTGATGTCTGCTCTTGAGGTGGTTAAGGAAGTTCGTGCTGGTGTAGAGCTGTTCTTTACACTAGTGGAGGTTGCAAAGCCAAATCCTACATTGGATAGTATTTCAGTGGTAGCTGAGTACCCTGATTGTTCCCCGCATATCTTCCTGGAGCCCCGCCTCATTGGCAGATAGATTTCAATATTGAGCTAATGCCAGGTGCGAAGCCTGTGTCACGATCTCCGTATGGCTAGCGCCTAAGGAAATGGCGGAGCTGAAGGTGCAACTTCAAGAGTTATTTGAGCAAGGGTTTGTGCATCAAGTTCGTTGCCTTGGAGCGCACCGGTCCTCTTTGTATAGAAGAAGAGGGAGCTTGAGACTCTGTATTGATTATCGGGAGTTGAACAAGGTAACAGAAAAGAACAAGTACACAATCCAAAGGATCGATGTTCTTTTTGATCAGTTGGTCGCGGTCGACGGTGTAGTCTAAGTTGGATCTCAAGTCTGGTTACTACCAGCTAAGGATAAGGGAGAGTGATATCCCTAAGACAGCGTTCAGTACAAGATACAAGCATTATGAGTTTACGGTCATGCCGTTTGGGCTTACGAATGCACCGTCAGTATTCATGGATTTGATGAACAGGACCTTCAGGGAGTACTTGGACCATTTTGTGGTCATCTTCATCGACGATATATTGGTGTACTCATAGAGTGAGGAAGATCACTTCAGGCATCTTCATTTGGTTTGGAGACGCTAAGGAGGAATCAATTTATACGCTAAGTTCTCAAAGTGCGAGTTTTGGTTGTCCTCAGTGGCGTTCCTCGGTCATATATTGAGTGGGGAAGGTATTGTAGGATCCGGCGAAAATTGTAGAGATACGAGAGTGGCCTAAGATTTCTACGTAGCGGAATTCTGGAGCTTTCTGGTGCTTGCCGCTATTATAGGCGCTTCGTAGAGAACTTCTCGCGATAACGTTACCTCTCACTACTTTGACGAGGAAGGAGCAGAAGTTCATTTGGACGCCGGAGTGCGCGCGAGCTTTTGAGGAGTTGAAATGTCGGTTAACCACGGCACCTGTGTTGAGTTCGCCGAGTGGGACCGAAGTTTATGAGATTTATAGCGATGCTTCTGAAAGAACTAGTGCCTAATCACCTAGAGAGGGGGGGGGTGAACAGGTGTCCTTTTTTTACTTTAAATACAGAAATACAGTACTGTAAATACAATTCTACAATTATCACAACACAACAACCATACAATCATACATACACAGAGTGCACACAGGATTTATAGTGGTTCCCCAATGTCTGGTTACATCCACTTTCCCCCTTCGCCTATCTAGTAGTGTACTAGATTGAGCCTAACTTCTCCACTTCTTCTCTGATCCTCAGATCTTACAACTCAGAACCCCAATCAGGTTCCTACAACTCAGAGTGACCCCACTCATACAACTCAGGCACAAAGCCTTACCACTCAGTCTTCACCAAGACCTACTCTCAGGCTAAACAGCCCTACCTCAGCCTTCAATTAAGGCCTACACTCAGAGAATAGAATCTCCTACACTCAGGCACAAAAGCCCTACCTCAGCCTTTATAGTTTAGGATTACAACTCAGATCTATACAAGATCCTACAGAAAATAAAGTTTACAAAGTATTTAACCACAACTCTGAAAGAGAGAGATGAGTTGAATGGCTTCTTGATGAGTTCTTGGAAGAACTAGGCAGAGATCAACCACCTTTGGCTTTATTCAAAGCTTCTTGAATTAGAACACAGTAGGGTTTAATCTTCTATGCAGATGATCTTCAATCAACTGCTGTCTTGAGATTCAGATTTCAATCTGAATCTTACTTAGCAGCCCGGTTCAGCAGCTGCTCTTGTTAGAAGGAGCTCTCTCTCTCCAACTACTTAGATATTCTCTTGAAGGTCTTCTTCTTTGTTGTGTTGTTTTTCAATTCATTGATCATCGATTGTTGTTTCTATCAAAGGATAAAGGTCTATAAATAGTCTTCCTCCAAGATAACCGGCTGATCCGTTTTCTAACAAACCTTCTGATAGCTCTGATAGTTGTAGTTGACCGGTTGAATTGACAGCTGTCAAGTCATCCAGTCACTTCTTGAAATCTCTGTCCCTGTCTGAAAGTGTCGAGACAGAAGTCTTGATGTGTCGACACAAAATAGACTAAAGTGTCGACACAAGTAGACTAAGTGTCGACACTAGCCTTCATGGTGTCGACACAACTCTTGTGTGTGTTGTAACAGCTTCTCGACACTACTTCTTCAGAATGTGTCGACACTGATTCTGTGTGTCGACACAAGCCTTCTGTTGAATGTGTCGACAATGATTGAGTGTGTCCACACAAGTACTTCTTCTTCAATACTTAGTTGATTTCTGCTGTGTGTCCGCTACAACAACTTCTTTGTGTCAACACAACTCCTTCTGCTGAGTCTTATTGAGTGTCGACACATCTCCTTTGTGTCGACACATACCTTCATGTGTTGAAATTTTGCTGAGTGTCGACACATCTCCTTTGTGTCGACACATGCCTTCATTGTTGAAACTTTGCTGAGTGTCGACACATCTCCTTTGTGTCGACACATGTACTTTAACTTTGTTGAAGTTCGCTGAGTGTCGACATAGCCTCCTGGTGTCGACACTTTTGATGTCGACAAAGTTTCTCTGGGTGTCGACACTGCTTCTAAGTGTCGACACTAATTATGTAGACAATTCTTCACTGTGTGTCGACACTGCCTGTATGTGTCAAGACTTTTCTTCTGGTGTCGACTCTGCCTTCCTAGTGTCGACACAATAACTCCAAGTGTCGACACAGCTTCTCTTGGTGTCGACACTAACCATCTTAAGTGTCGACACATCACCTCTAGGTGTCGACACATGGACTTAGAAACTTTTCCTGTAATCCTGCAGTTACTTAACCTGCACAATAAACTCAAAGCACATCAAATACACCTTGATGTATATCATTGAGTATGGTGAGGCTTCTTCAAATCAGGTACATATATTAAATGTACCCAACAACTCCCCTATTTGGAGAAGTCATAACCCTTAGTCTATGATATACAACATACATAACAAATCTCAATATGATGTATTACAATATTAAAATGACAGGGAAAATACTAAACATGTATAAACAGAACATGTTATAAACAATTATCTCAGAACAATAATGTAATAGATTGAACATATAACATTGTTCTTACAACTTCAAACAATTTCATTAATCAAAAGTTTACATAGAGTTTAATGCAAATGATAAAAATTGTAAACTAAAGAAATTCTATACTATGGCTGCCTCTGGATCCTTGAAAAACAATGC